>OX383969.1:29468319-29773319 GCA_947532105.1 Athrips mouffetella
TGGACTGTGTCGATAACTATACTTAAAATATAACCTAGGTAGGTATATGTCCTTATTAATGTCAAGTAGGTAACTTCGCGGTCCATGGTGCCAGCCGTAACGCTAACAAGCGAGGTGACTATATGGTACTTCCCGTCTACATTTTTCCAGCAAAAGCCAGAATTCTAGAGGGAGCTCCCTGTCCTGTAGTGGACGTTTCATGGGATGTCATGATGATGTTGATGATGAGGTAACTTTTGGATTAGGCCTTATTCTCTATTTACAAATAGTTTGGCATACGTATAAGTAAAAGAGTGGGCAAACTACTTGAACAATGACCTTGGCTGCGCCAATGATATTACAATTACATAAACCTCGGCTGCGCAGAGTCGATTTTACATACAAATTAACGTGCGCAAAGCTTCCCCCATCACGCGATTATTGTTCAAATTGTTTGCCCCGCAGTGTACCAATTTTTTTCATTGTACTACTAGAGAGCCTCCTAAGTTTGGACCTTCAGGCACATTAAGCTGCATTTGCAAAATTTTTAATTCGTTTGATGTTGAAATATTAAGGTAGGTAGAGACATAAAAAATTACTCATAAGCAAGTTTTTTTAGCAACATATCAGGAGCAGACTGAGACCAATACACTAGTGATCATTTTAGTGTTCCGTAGTCACCAAGGAAACCATGTAGTTTTTGTTCAGAATTAGTTGCGTAAGATCACTTATGAATATGATTAGGTATTAGACTAATCTATAGTAGCGTTAAAAACGTTTAAATGCCGTTTGGCATGTCTCTTAGCAAACTAAAATGGAAAATCCATCTTACCCTATACAAAGTGTAACAGAAAGGTTATATCAACCCTGAAGCATGTGGTTCTGCCCATGAAACTGAACAACTTTCCCTAAGAAATATATGTACGAATAGAAAAAAAAAATTGACTTCCCATACAAAATGCGCTATCAGCTGATTCAGTTTCTATGGGAGGTCGAAATATTTTTTTGAATTCCGACCTATGTTTTATTACCTATGTTTCTTGGACAGAATCACATTCTTCAGGGTTGATATACTCTTTCTGTTACACCTTGTATACATTTATTAAAAAATTATCACCATCTAACCTCGCTTTTATCTCTACACATAATCTAGATAATAATTAATATAGGGTAAGATGGATGACTGTTCGCGTTACTTTGACAAGCGCAGATTTAAGCGAAAACAAAAGAACTGTGTGTACAAAAACCGTAACAACGTAAGATCCAGATTAATGTGGGAACATGCCAACAGACAGACAGACGTTGAGGTATGGAAGATACCATTATAGGTAAAATATGTTTGGGAGCCGCGGTATGGGTTTCGTTTCTTTGTGTTCTGCATGTGAGAACATCTAATATTGTAGCAAAATGATTGCTAATGAAGAAAGTTTGATGAATGCGCGAGCACTGCTTATAAGTTTCGGTTTTAACCTAGATCTAGACAGATCTTTCTATTGTGCTTAGAGTAGTTGAGGTTTGCGTATAATTTTAGAGAAATCACTCCGATTGATTTTTAATTATGAAAATATACAATTCCCATGTGGTGCCGCCGGCACCACTCTACCCGACACCGAGCCGTGGTACTAACCCACTCTACCCGTGGGTGTCGTAAGAGGCAACTAAGGACTTATGAACCGGAGGACGGGCAGCAGCATCTTTCTGTTTATCGTACTATCTTACATACTGCGGTCACCAACAACAGCAGTCGCCAGCTGCAACGCTTACAAGCGTGGTGACTATGGTAAATCCCCTCCAAAGTACTACGCGTTTTTACTGGAGTTCTGGAGGGAGTTCCCTGTCCTACAGAGGGCTTTTCATGGGATGTTATGATGACACTTTTTGCAGAGATGTATATTTTCTTTACGCGCACTCACACTTAAAATCACGCAACACTTGATATTTTGGTTGACATAATTTTTTTACTTAATATCTGTTATTATGAATAAAAAGTTTGGACAAAGTATATGTTGTGCCGTAGTAAGTACTTGCTTTAAATTGCTGTTTCTCAGATGTAATCACAATTTAAAACTAGATAATCTGTTAAAACCTGTCAGAAAAAATTAAAACTCGCCACCATCTTGTCGTGCAACTGGCTCTAATAACTATTTTGAAAAGATTTATAATGTCGCAGTATATGAACCACGCTACACTTACACTGTAATTAAATTACAACAAATTACAATCAAAACAGAGCAAAGATTAGAATCTCCTTTCTCTTTTGCACAAAAACTGTTATTATAGAGATAGGCGGTTGTTTGCGGCGGCGTTTTTCACAAAAATTCTTTGTTAATAACATTTAGGAGATATCGTCGCTACAGATGCCTCTTCTTACGTTAATTTATGTTTCTTTGTTTGTTTTATCTTAGCTTAAGGTATATGAGCGAAAATCTTTGAGCTGTCGTGGCTGTTCAGTGTTCAATTAATACTCAAAGTGGAAAACATGCCTCCAATATTATATCCGTCCTTCTGTCAGCGGGCTGTATCTCATGAACCGTTATAGGTAGACAGTTGAAATTTTCACAGATTATGTTGTTCTATTGCCGCTATAACAACAAATAATAAAAATAAAAGAATTAAGGGGAACTTCCCTACAAATGGGTTTTTAGGCAATTTTTGACCGATTATTTTCTTTATCTCTCTCGTAAAAACGGGAACACTTACAAGCGTAAAAATTGGTGTATATGTCGTGGCCAGATCGTGGTATTGGCTATTTCATGATGTGGCCAATTTCATGTTGGTTTTTTCATGAAATGCAACCTAACATAACCGAACCTTTCATGAAGTGGTCATGACCTTTCATGAAGTGGTCATGAGAAGTTCAGCCACATCATGAAATGATCATTTCTAACGATCTGGCCACGACATATACAGTGCATAAGCTATAAAATAATAGCAAATAATAAGAATTGGCCAAGTACAAGTCAGACTAGCGCATTTAATATATTTCTGCGCGGCTGCGCGTCCTGACTCAGACGGTATCCTTAGTAATACGGAACCCTCGGTGCGCTGGTTTAGCGTATAGGTACTGGCTCTTCCTACTACTTTGTGCGTACTAAAATGTTTATTTAGTTTCTGTCATCCTTTTACTTCTGTCAACTCCTATCGCCGACTTTCTAACATCGTCTGATGTTCATAAATAAATGTCAGTTATATGCTTTTAACTCAAATCAGCATAATTTGTGTAAAGTTCGTGTTGGAAAGTAAAACAGCGTCACTTTCGTTTCGATACCTGCCGGAAGAGAGGGAGGGAAGAGACAAACATTTGATCGTCACGAAACGACAGTACCTCTTTGTAGGTAAAATATAAGTGTATGGTAGACTGATAAAAACGTGTAACAGAAGCCTTATAACAATCCTGAAGGATGTAAATTTTGCCCATAAATATAATCCGTGAAAGAAACATACATAATTTGAAATACTTATGAAATATAGGAAAAACGTTATCAGGTGTTGCATTTTATTGACGAACAGGTGTTTTTTTTTTGTTTTGTTTTTTCTACATTTTTCCATTAAAGTTGTTCAGTTTCAGGGGCATCATTTACAGTTGTTATATCGTTTTCGTTAAACTTTTTATAAAGTAATTTTCTAATAATTTTCTTGAAAATTTAAACAAGTTTATAGGAGGCTAGGCTACACCAGAGCCCTTCGTTCGCCTTCAAGAAGGTACACCCGAATGCAAAAGGCTGGAGTGGTAGGGACAATACCCTACCGCTCCAGTATCTTGCAACTGGGAGGACCTTCTAGAATTGAGAAATAAATCCAAAACATACATCTTACCTAATGCAAATACATTTTATCATTACATTTTGGGCTTTTTGTCTAGAATTGGGTAGATATGTCACTTAAAGAACTTTTCTGCGATAGAGGCTTTAAAATAAAATTTTGATAAGACATATCCCAAATCCTGAAGCTGAGGACTCAGAACTTAAAACTTAACCACTGAAAAAAATTATATTCTATACAAAACGTGACAGCTCGTATGATGCAATTTTTTTGTACAGTCAAAAATGTAGTTTTCATTACATATTGTATGCGTTTTGTTATTTTAATTTAAAATGGATCAAAAGAGCCCTGAGTGGCTTCGAGAAAAGGATGATACAACTGTGACTTTGTTTGCTCGACTTGGCAGGGGCACTACCGTGCCCCCAGATTTCGACTAGTCAGGGGCACTGTCGTGCCCCGAGATTTAAGTAAATAGTATCTTAGTTCTTCTTACTCCTTAGGGTTCCGCACCCAACGGGTGAAAAAGAGACGGTATTATTATAACTCTGATGTTTATCTGTCTGTCAGTGGGCTGTATTGTATCTCGTGAACCGTAGGTAATAGGTAGACAGTTGAAATTTTCACCGATTAGATATGTACCTACTTCTGTTGCAGCTACAAGAACAAAAAATAAAATATAAATATGAATTAAGGGGGGCTTCCTTACTAAAAACTTGCTTTTCAAGCGATTTTTGCTCGATTTTTGTTAACTCTATCGTAAAAACGGGAACACTTAAAAGTGTAAAAATTGGTGCGTTCATAGTGCATAAGCTATAGAATAACAAAAATAATAAAAACTACTCACGCGCATTTAATACACATCTACACTTCTTCGACTGCACGTCCGTCCATAACTAAAACGGTATTTATACTTTAATGGTACGGAACCTTCGTTGCGTGATTCCAACTCGCACTTGGAGAGTTTTTTATTCGTTGTTTGTTGCTTTTATTACTGTAGTATAATTAAATAGTATCTTGGTTCTCTTAACTTTTTTCTTCTTGGGGATTAATTATTATCAAAATCATCTTCGGTATTATTAAGATATGTTCACACTGCGCCGCGGTCCGCTGCGTTTCGTTCCGATCATTACCCGCCCGCTACCTGTTGCTTTCACACCCGCCAAGAAGAGTTCATTCAATGTGTACTACAATTTATCAAAATCTATTGCTCAATGCAACTCGTTTAATTGCTATTATGATTCCTTAGCATTTACTTACTTATAATTGAAGAATCTCGGAAGCTTTTTTATAAAATCACTAACTTTTTCCCGCCACTTTGTCCGCATGATAAAAATATATTATAAACCAGTACTTAAGTCACTATTAACTATCAAACAAAAAAAAGGTTTCATTAAAATCGGCTCAGTAGTTTTTACGTGAGCATAGATATCTTTAGTTTCTGTAATCTGTGTACGTGAGGCTCGAACAAATATTTACTTAGTCGCCATTTAGCGATGTTTTCTGCCTTATGCACTGGCTTGCTACTAGAGGTCTAAAATAATACGCAAATTTACTAAGAATAAAGTAGAATTTGGGCGGAAGATTAAAACAATTTTCAACTCTATTGTTAGTTGAAGACGGTTTAAATTTGACGGTTTCAAAGTAGATAATTTTATATCGATTTCGGTTTTGCTGCTGAAATTTTAGAGCTAGCTTCATCTAAGGATTATTTTGAGTACCTAGATTCAATAGTCTTTTGTTCATTCAAAATTCGGTCACTACACGAGAGAAGATTAGTGATTCTAGGTACACACGGCCACACGTCGGTGGAAACACTTTGCCCTTGAGCGGGTCTCTGGTTTTGAGCTTCTGTAGCGTAGCGCTGGTTCAGCTTATACTGGTTTTGTTTCTACGTGCTTGCTGCCGTGTGTATTATAAGTACTCATTTTACTTTCAACTATGCATCACACATAACATAAGATTCATAAGGTAACGTAACCAGTAAAATATGCACTCTCATCGTAAAAGTAAAGCAAGCAGCAGCATGAATATGAATAATAGGATTGCTCGTAAGTTATGATAAGCACAAAACGTTTCCCATATCATTCTTATGGGGAAACTGATTTCTCAAAATAAGTACTTACTTATTAGGGTTTTTTAGAAGTAATTAAGTTTTTCACACAAACTACCACAAAATGTTACACAACCACTAGCTGATAACATTAAATTTGGATTCGACTCTAATTTAATAGATATCAAAGAACGTATTTTAGACTTTGTATAGCAGAATCTATAGAAAGGTCGGTCCCCAGTACTCTCCGGCGCTTACAGTAAAGCTAGCTGCCTGATTTCAATTTATTTATTTTTTATTTATTATTTATTTATTTATGATCACCAACAGATTACACATTAAACAAAGAGATAGAAGATACAGTTAAACTAGGTTTATAGCTAAACGGTAAACCAATTAGAGGTGATTACAGCTTTCTTAAAATGACGGCAAATAAATAATATTAAATAATATTGAACATTAAATTAAATAGGAATAAAATTTACAAGAACATTGAAATTAATTGAAAAGTTAAGTCAAGTACCTACATAAAAATAAATAACAATAATAAATAAGCGCTATGAGTAAAAAGATTTTATCAGGTAAGAATTAGTTTGTGGATAAAATTTTTAAATGTACAATAATTATCCGCTAAAATGTCACTCTGAGTGAAGGTAATGTTACATTCACGGGCCATTCTGTTTAAAGGTGAGTGGTGCCCAAGATTTGTTCTGGCTGGTCTTAAAGCAAAGGGTCTATACTTATTAGAACGTGGTAAATTAGCTGGCGCCTTAATATTAACAAGAGAGAGCAGCTCAGGACAATCCAGAATACCCCTAACCAATTTATAGAAGAACATGATATCCAGGTAGCGTCTACGATCGGAGAGGGAGTTCATCTTAAAATGTTTAAGTCTTTCTGAGTAAGATTTAATCTTTTTTGCCAACCCAAACCTATATGAGAGATGCCACATAAATCTTTTTTGCACACTTTCTAGTTTTTTTATGTAAACGTCGTAATTAGGATTCCACGCCACGCTGCAGTATTCAAGATTGCTGCGTACTAGAGCATTATAAATCATAATCATAGTTTTGGAATTACGGAATTCTTTAGTATTGCGCAAGATAAATCCGAGGACTCGGAAACTTTTTTTACAGATCTTATCAATATGTGTGTGAAATCGCAGCTTGCTATCCAATAATACTCCTAAGTCACGTACACATTCCACTTCGTCCAAAGTTTCACCATTAATCGAATAAGAACGGATCATGCGCTTCTTTTCTCTGGTAAACCGAATCACAAAACATTTTTTTGCATTCAGGCACATCTTGTTTGCGTCACACCAAGAAACAAGTCTATTCAGATCGCTTTGCAGAAGCTCAGCTTCCTGTGGAGAATGAACACGCCTGACTAACTTTAAATCATCCGCAAATAGATAGCACTTTGAGTTAAGAAAGCAATCAGTTATATCGTTTATAAAAACGTTAAACAACAAAGGCCCCAAGTGACTACCCTGTGGCACCCCAGATAGGGAGACGTATGATCCTGAAGAGTAACCATTTACCACCACCGAAGATTCCCTGTCACGAAGGTAAGAACTGAACCAGTTAAGTAAACTTCCGTAGACTCCATAGCGCGAAAGCTTCTGAATTAAGATAATGTGATCGACTTTGTCAAAAGCTTTACTAAAGTCGGTATATATAATATCTAACGGATGTTTAGAATCCACCTCACCAGACAGATGCTCGATCAAGGAAACCAAATTGGTGGCCGTAGAGCGCGCTTTAATAAAGCCGTGCTGATGTGGAGTGATAACTTCTTTAAAGTGCCATGCGATGGTGGGGCAGATAAGTTTCTCAAATAGCTTTGCAAAGACAGAGAGAATAGAAATTGGCCTGTAATTTGTCACCAGCTTTTCGTCCCCATTCTTAAAGACTGGCACAATATTAGCTCTTTTCCAAAAAGAAGGAAAAGTTCCTGAAGAAAGCGATTTATTATAGATAATAGACAATGGATAAGCAAGCGCTTGAGCACAACGGACAGCAAAAACTGACGGGATACCATCAGGGCCGGCACCCTTGTACGGATCAAGTCTTTTTAAAGCCTTACGGACGTCCCAAACAGTAAGTGCTATTTGCCCTAGAGAAGCAGTACTACTCTCTTTACTTAAAGGAAGAGAATGTGAGGTTGCAGATGTATCATTAGGGCTGAGAGCGAAGACCGACGAGAATTGATCAGCAAAAAGGGAACAAACATCAGGACCATTTGACGCAATCCTAATATCAAGATACATCTGAGATGGGTATGTACTTTTATTTACTTTTTTACTTTTAATGAATGACCATAAGAGCTTAGGATTAGACGCAATAGAAGATTCTAACCTCTGCAAATATCGTTTATAGCTAACATTTTGTAATATTTTACATCTAGTTCGCAATAGATCAAATGCTAATTGGTCTAACGGATTATTATTATACTTAATGAGTTTTTTCCTAAATTTAAATTTTTCACGTAAAAGATTTATCAATTGACGACTATACCAAACCGGGTATTTTTTCTTACTTGATTTACTTTTTGGGACATGTTTTGCTATAATTTCCCTAAGAATTACATAAAAATCACCTAACATTTCATCCACCGTTTTGGTACTGTCTAATTTAAGATCCCATTCAACTTGATTTAATTCTGTACATATTTTATCATAATCAGCTTTAAAGAAAAGAAATCTCTCAATATTATTGACTGCTAAATTTTGAGAGCAATGAAATTTTATATAGAACTCTAAGGGGGGGTGGTGCTTATCGACAACTGTTAGTGGATTAGAACATGGTTTTACATCTGTAACCAAAATATTGCTTAGAATTAGGTCTAATATCCTGTTATTATCATTTTTTATATGATTGTATTGATTAAGGGAGTTTAACGCCAAAGTGTTTAAAAGAGCATCCCCGAACGAACTGTGGTTGGTATTAGCTTTTAAATCAGTAGAATTGTTTGGAAGCGTCCACTCAATACCACCTAGGTTAAAATCGCCTACAATTAAAGTATTAGATAAATTATGTAGTTCGAAGTTACGATTGGTAATGTCAATAAATTCCTCAAGTACATGTTTTTTAATAGGAGAAGGTAGGTACACACCGCAAATAAAATACTGTTCGTATTTCCCGTGACTTGTCTCTGCTTCTACACAGATCCAGAGATCCTCACACTTAGATTCTAGTTCATACATACGTCTAGACTTAAGCTGATTTGTGACTGCTACAAGGACGCCACCTCCACCCTTATTAGAATGAAACCCTGACGTTTCTCGATCTCTCCTATAAACTGTATAACGGGAGTCAAAAAGCTCCGAATCGTAGACGCTACTATTTAACCATGTTTCACAAAATATTATTACGTCATAATTATTACAAAGGACGTTAGTGTAAAGCTCATTTGTTTTAGTTCTTAACCCTCTAACATTTTGAAAATATATACTTAAGTTATTGAATTTTACAAAACAAAATACCAACTCGTGCAAACATAAACAATAAAAACTTAAGAAAGCTGACGCAAAGTATCTTCGTTCCGAACAATAATGTATTTAGAGTCCTCATTTTTACGCATAAATATTTTCCCGTCGCGCACCCAAACGAACTTGTAGCTCAATTCTTTTGCTTTCTTGCGAGCCTCTGCGTGGAGAGATTTGTTTTCAGGCGTCAAGTTTTCTACAGTGTAAATTGGTTGAGCCTTCTCTAACGCAATGCCTAGGTGGCTAGAATTCAGTTTTTCCTTAGGGTGATCTTTATTGTATTTGATACATGCTGCAAGATAAGTGTCTCTCAACCTAGGGCTACTAAACTTTACAAGTATAGAGCGCGGACGAGTGGTGGACGGATTGAGCTTAGCAACTCTGGAGCAGTAATGTATATCTGGTTCAGCAACAGGGCACTTTACTACATCCCCCAGATGCTGCACGATTTTAATAACGTTTTCGTTCTTATGTTCCGGAACACAATTAATCTCCACATTGCTCGCACGGGAGTGTTGCTCTAATTGACGAATTCGCGCTGACAAGTCGCGTGTAGTGCTTTGTAGCACTTTATTCTCATTTTCCAGATGTGAAGAAATCGATTTAAGTGATTTATTTTCAGCGCTGATCCTGTCGTATTCATCAGATAAAAATTGCAAAGATCCTTCCAAAGTGCCTATTTGTTTTTTCAAATCAGCCAGTTGGCTAGAAACAGTATTCTGTAATTCTTCACGAAAAATTGCTCGAATGTCCTCGGCCTTAACGCATTTGCACTTAGGGCGGGATGTAACATTTTTCAAATCTGACTGGTTTAGGTTGACGGTGGTGCGAACAGGCGTGTTACTATTGTCTCCACGTTTCTGGTCCTTGGAATGGCAAGAAGGACAGCACCATGATGATTTATATTCTTCGCTAAGGGTATCAAAATTAGTGCTAGTGTGGCCCAAACAAACAAAATGAAACTCTTCGTCACACCCAGAACATTGTAATATATCTTCACCTTCATCATTTAAAATCAGCTGGCATGCTGCACATTTATTATTTAAAGTTTTACTCATGATGAGCCCTCTTAAACGTAATCTAAAGCAGATACACCGAAATCCCTTCTGCAGTGATAATCTTTGGCAGATCGAGTCGCGCGGACAATAGCCTCGGCTACGCACGCTAAGCTCACGGTTATGCGCTGCACTTACGGTCGGTAATTCGGTGAGCGAGTGGCGGTCGATTATCACGCACTACGACAGTGATCACAAACGGTTATTAGACGCTTTAATTTAATGTATGTTTTTGGTTTAAACACTCACTGTATTGATGAAAACTATACACCAAACTATGACTTAGACTTTTATAATTAATCCAGTTATACTATTGATAATAATTACTTGGTTTTTATATTATTTTTATAGAGATTTAGTGATCAGCTATGAAGGTACACTGTTAACCGTCTAGTCGTTCGGTCGAGAATGGCAATCTTTTATTTCAAGACTCACTTACTTTTCCTTACTTGTATTAACTAAACAAGAACTTAATAACTACCAGCACATTTGTACACCGGGAAGTTAATAAAGTGTGCACGGAAGCTGCCTGATGTAGTACCTACACAGCACTGTCGGTAATAACCACTCCATGAAATCACGAGCAGTGCAATCACATTAGAACGCAATCAGCCAAACTAATTAGCAACGGTGATAAATCTCTTCATTAACTCAATGCTCTGCTCGACGCCATGTGCCAGTGTGAAGGGAAATTGTAATACGATCCCCTTAACTTGTGACTGTGAACTTGACTGACTTAGAACATGGAGCTGACAACTTTGGCAAAGAAATATAAGACGAAAATTTCAATTTTTTTTTTTTATTTTACTAGTTCGTGGGATATTTCTAGTAAAATAAAGAAAATTTAATTAAAAAGAACTGATTTGATTTAGCATGGAAAAACGAATGACTTTTTTACAAAACAACGTAACAAGATGACAATGAGAAAAATCAAAAAGCTGTGGCCAGAATACAATAGGTGTATTCTATGGGTAGCAATACTACGGGTGTCATTCAGAGACGTTTTACTAGCACGGGACCTGCAAAACCCAGACCTAACCTTAGTCTAGCTCTGTCACCGGTCATAATAACCTGTCACTCAACATGTCATTTTTCTTATCACGGGTCAAGATTAAAATATGTAGTGCTAACTTGTTACCGTGCTAGCAAAATGAGTTAAACCAAGGTTAGACCTAGGTTTTGCTGGCCTAGCGAAAAGTCTCTGAATGACATCCTATATGTATAGGAAACGTGCTAGCAAAATGAGTTAGACCGAGGTTAGACCTAGGTTTTGCTGGCCCCGTGCTAGCGAAAAGTCTCTGAATGACATCCTATATGTATAGGAAACGTGCTAGCAAAATGAGTTAGACCGAGGTTAGACCTAGGTTTTGCTGGCCCCGTGCTAGCGAAAAGTCTCTGAATGACATCCTATATGTATAGGAAACGTGCTAGCAAAATGAGTTAGACCGAGGTTAGACCTAGGTTTTGCTGGCCTCGTGCTAGCGAAAAGTCTCTGAATGACACCCTATATGTATAGGAAACCCTCTTAATCAACTGAAGAGTAAATTCATGATCATTATCATAACATCCCATGAAATGTGCACTGCAGGACCGGGAGCTCCCTCCAGAACTCTAGCAAAAACGCGTGGTACTTAGGAGGGGAGTTAGTTAGTTAGTTAGTTAGTTAGTGGGCTCCTGTTTCCGCAATTAAACTCTGATTTGGTCCTTTTTGCGTACAGGTTAGTCTGGTTAATTAAGCCAGCCCAGCTCCTTCCAGAAGCTCAGAAGTCTCCTGGGACATTCGCAGGCTTCGCGGAGCGACCTCGTGTTGTTGAGGATTTTAGCCCGTTGGTCGGCCAACGCAACGCACTCCAGGATCACGTGATTGACCGTCTCTTCCGCGTCAAGGCAGCCCCTACATAGTGGGCTATCGGTAACGCCGATTGTGAATAGGTGTTTGTTGAGCGAGATATGTCCTGTAATAGTGCTCACAACTATTCGGAGGTTTGTTCGATTGAGGCTGAGAAGTCGGTGGGTAAGCTTAGGTGAATTAGTGGATAGCACCTCCTTTGACTGTCTGCAGCTCGTTAGGCTAGCCCAGCGGGCATTGTGTTGGTTCTGGGTAAAGCCGTGAAGCCATGTGCGGATTTGACTGAAGGGCAGTGGTAATAGTGGAACAGGACCTGCCACTGGTGTTTGTGAACCACGCCTTGCCAATTCATCCGCGGCATCGTTGCCCAGTGATCCGCTGTGTCCCTTGATCCATTGCAGGATTACCCTGTTGTTTGAAGCAATGCGCTCCAGTGCAAGGTGACACTCGTGGATAAGCCCTGAGGTAAATACATTACTCTGCAGTGCCATTAGTACGGCCATGCTGTCGGAAAGGATTCTTATACAAAAGCCTTCTACCTTCCTTCGCATTACCGCGGTGGCGGCCTCCTTGATAGCTACACATTCACATTGGAATATGGAGCTGTGTGTGCCTAAGGCCAGTGATATTTTTATGTTGAGGTCGAGTGAAAAAGCCCCGGCGCCTGTTCCTGAGTCCATTTTGGATCCGTCAGTATATATTCTGACCTCATGGGAACCGGATTGGTCTTTACCTGACTCTGATAGTTGTATGTGGTAATTCCTGTTAAAGTTATATGTTTTGGGGATCCTGTCGCACGGGGCCTCGCATAAGGGGTACTGTTTCCGAACAGTGTCCCAGAGCGTGGCAATAGGTCCATTGTGGTTAACCCATTCGCCTAAAAGCTTTAGGCGTAGGGCCGACATTATTGCCTCCTGTTGTATATACAGGTCTAAAGGCGGGAGCCCAAGAATGACTTCTAGGGCTGCTGTCGGGGTGGTGCGCATGCAGCCCGACATGGCTGAGCAAGCCAGGCGTTGGAATCGCTGCAGCTTCGTTATTGTGGTGGTAAGCTCTGTCCTGGGCCACCAGGCTATAGCACCATATGATACAACAGGTCTGATAACAGATGTGTAGAGCCATCGACAGATTTTCGGGGATAAGCCCCAGGATCTGCCTATGAGTCTTTTACATTGCCAGAAGGTGATACATGCTTTTTCTAGCTTGTGGTCGACATGTTTGTTCCAGAGCAACTTGCTGTCAAGTATTACACCCAGGTACTTGACTTCGTTGGTCAGGGACAATTCAGTGTTAAAAAGTTTAGGAAGCCTGAGCCTGCCTAGACTACGTTTATTGGTGAAGAGAATTATCTCCGTCTTTGACGGGTTCACCGATAGTTTGTGCTTTGAGCACCAGTCTTCGACGACCTTAAAAGCGGACCTCATGAGGCTGCATAGCACATTTTCAAAGGGTCCTCCTATGAGAATGGCAAGGTCGTCAGCATAGCCTACTGTATAATACCCTCTTTGATTGAGGTCAGCGATTAGTTCGTTGACGACAACGTTCCAGAGTAGAGGCGAGAGTACTCCCCCCTGTGGGCAGCCCTTCGCCACCACTACTCTCGTTGTGGTATTTACAGTGAATTGGATCGCTCTGTATCTTAGCATGTTGTCTATCCACCCGGCAATAGTGGTATCGACTCCATGCTTGTTAAGCGCTTGGCTAATGCTGTTAAAATTGGTTTTATCAAAGGCTCCTTCTACATCTATGAAGGCGCCTAGTGTTGATTGTTTACTTGATAGACTCCTGCTTATGCGTGATGTCACGCAGTGTAAGGCGGACTCTGTTGATTTGCCTGAACTATAGGCATGTTGGTTAGCATGAAGTGGGCTACACGAAAGGGAGTTCGTTCTTATGTCCCTATCACACAATCTCTCCAGTGCCTTCAAGAGGAACGAGGTGAGACTGATCGGTCTAAAGGATTTTGGTTGTGTGTAGTCACTTTTGCCGGGCTTGGGGATAAATACTACCTTTACTTCTCTCCATTGTAGTGGCACGTATCGAAAGGCCAGGCAGCTCCTGTATATTGCAGTGAGGTGACCGGCCAGGAGCTTCGCGTCGCACCACTTCAGCAGGCCCGGAAATATGCCATCTAGGCCCGCCGATTTAAACGGGAGGAAGCTGTTGATTGCCCAGATTACCTTTTCGTCGTCTACTACTCTGTGGGCCGTGGTCCAGTCCAATTGATTATCCCGGTACTGCCGCACCGGCGATTCCCATATTTGGTTGTCTTCGATGCGGCAGTCAGGGAAGTGAGTCTGTAGGAGGAGTTCGCAGGTCTCAGCATCGGTTCTGGTGTAGGTACCATCTGGTTTTTTCAGGCAGCCTAGGTTGCGCTCAGGTTCACTGGCTAGAATATTTTTTACCTTAGCGGCCTGATTGGTAGATTCAATGTTGGTGCAGAAACGTCTCCAGCACTCGCTCCTTCTGGCTCGGATGCGCTTCTTATAGTTGTATTGTGCCTGTTTGTAACTTACCCAATCGACTGGGTTGCGGGAGTTTTTGGCTTTGTTGAACAGCTTTCTTACTTTGCGTCGCAGCCTTTCCAATTCCGGTCCCCACCATTGGTGTCTGTTACCGGAACCGGGTTTTGGCGTGGTAAGAGGGCACGTCTGCTCATAGCTGTTGATAAGAGTAGATGTGAGGTTTGTAACGTGTGTTTCGATTTCTGCAGTGTTACTGTGCTTGGGAAGGAGGTTGATCATTTCAAGACCAGCCTCTGCCAATTTCCTGTACCTGGCGCGGTCTGTCTTGCGGGGATTACGCCAGGGAGCTGCAGATTTAGAGTTTATGTTTAGGTTATACCGGATCCATCTATGATCGGAACAGGACAGCTCATCAGATACGTGCCAGTCTGAGATGAAGCCGGCGATCTGTTCCGTGGCTAGAGTGAGATCTATGATAGTTTGGGCTCGTGAAGTCACAAAAGTTGGCTCCGAGCCTCTGTTTAAAATTCGAAGGTTAGTTGTAAATAAGTAGTTTAAGAGTTCCTCACCCCTGCTGTTTGGTTTTTCGCTGCCCCAGATGGTGTGGTGCGCGTTTGCATCAGCGGAGATGATGAGCTCCAGTCCCTCCCTTTCGCAGTAAGCGACCAGCGCTGCTAGCTCCGGGGTTGGCACGTCAGCGTCGCCAGGCAGATAGGCAGACGCGAGTACCGCATCCGGCAGGCCTAGGGTGGGATCAGACCGGAGCCTGACGGCGGTCAGGTCCCTGGAACAGAACTCGTTTAGTACAAAGGTGGTAACATGCTTAGGAGCAAAGATGCATGTGCGGGGGTTACTTACAGTGGTGTCAAGGAGAATTTTTCCCCCGATGTTACTCAGACCACAGATTCTGCCCTTCCTAATCCTTAGGAGGGGATTCACAATAAGCACAACGGTTGTAAGCGTTGCGGCTGGCAACCGCTGTTGTTGGTGACCGCAGTATGTAAGATGGTACGATACACAGAAAGATGCTGCTGCCCATTCTCTGGTTCATGAGCCCTTAGTCGCCTCTTACGACACCCACGGGTAGATATGGGTTGGAACTACTCTTTGCCAGCCCCAAACGGACTTGTGTAGCGAAGTAAATTTCTTAGCCCATATCATTTTCTGTGTGAAAGTTCTGTTACATGTAACGAGACACCACTTATTTTTTACACTACTTATACCTATTTATTTAAAATAAATTCAACCTAAAAGAAAGACATTTTGTAATATGTCAAAGATGTTATGCATTAGTTATTTATTACAATACATAAAATAATTTACACTACAAGTGCGGACATCCTTATAAGTGTCTGGTGATCATTAGAAAGATGCTACTTAATTAAGCCTCAGTTTTCCGCCGTCAGAGCAGCTCCACCCTCGCCTATCGTCTGCCAAGCGATCATCAGTCACCGCCAACAATGGCGTTATGACAACACACGTCGCGGGGAAAGCCGCGTGCGTCGCTTGTGTTCACGATTCGCAAATTATCGCATAAATTGTGTCAGGTCGATAATAGGCTTTTTGTTGGCTTGGGTAATACGTCGTGTCATGTGGAAGAGCTAAACGCTATTTGTGATGGGTTCATTACGGTTATTGACGTGAAAACAGCGGTTTAGGGCTCATTTTGGACTATAGACAATAGTAGATTTGTATTATCGAAATCGGCAGTGGATTAGAATAAATATCGGGTGTAAGGGACAGCCTTCCGAATACTGAAAGGACATGATCAGTCAACGTAACTGAACAACTTTCAGCGAATAAAAGTTTCAGGAAAGGAAAAAAAATTGGCCTCTCCATACAAAATTGCAAACTTGATTGGACAGTTTATATGAAGAGACCGATTTTTTTTCATTTCCTGAAACTTTTATTCGCTGTAAGTTGTTCAGTTACGTTGACTGATCATGCCCTTTCAGTTTCGGAATTCGGAAGGCTGTCTCTTACACCCTGTATATGTGAGAGATTGACATGAGCTATCACATGGTATTTAGCTTTCAAATGTCTATAGGCATACTATACGGCCTATCTCATACATTTTCATTCCATTCTACTGGTATGACCACGATATATCTAATCAGTTGACGGAGTCGCTTTCGTCAAGATTTTATATTAACTTTTTGCCAATTTACTATAAGTATAAAAATTGTTCCAATTTTGACAACCTGAACAGATATCGCGATCATACTGGAAGATATAGATAGCGACTTGTCTAAAGGCCCAGGTCCCACACCGGTGTTTAGAAACGTTTCCAAACAATTATAAACATTTGGTGTGGGGGAGCAATAGTGGAAATGTTTATCAACGTTTGGAAACGTTTTCAAACGTTTAGAAACGTTGCAGATACAATTCAAACATTAGGACGTTAAGAATGTTTAGTTTAGAATGTTCGCTAACAGTTGACAAACGTCTGTAAACATTTTTAAACAAAACATTTAGTAATATTTGGAGACAAAACAAAACTAAACTGTTTGAAACTGTTTACAACAGTTACAAACACCGGTGCGGGAGCACCTTTAAAAACTCTTAAAAATTGGAAAAAGTTATTCAGTTTCATTTGCATGTTTACATACTTCAGGTGACTATGGTACTTCCCCTCTTCATTTTTCCAGCAAAAGCTAGAATTCTAGAGGAAGCTCCCTGTCCTGTAGTGGACGTTTCATGGGATGTTATGATGATACTTCAGAGTATATTATGTCACGGGGAAATAAAGATATAATTTCCCAATACAAAATCCATGGGGTACCACGAAATCATGAGGTTCAGTTTGCTGATTTCCTCATTTCCCGCAACGGATATTTATATTGTAACGATTGGCGAAAATAAATCAAGTATAACATCAGATTCTAACTACCGAATATCGTTTGCAGGAGCAACAACGGCCGCCGATATACAACCCCGAGGACTACGCCGCGTCTTTGAGGAAATGGGGCAAGAAGGCAGGCGCCGGCAGCCTGTACGAGCTGGACCCTTCCACGGCGGCCGCAGGGCAGGACCCTAACAAGGCTCGGACGCTGCCTGCCAACCCTAGCAAGGACTTCAGGTAAACCTACTAGAATGCAACCGCCATCTGTGTCGTGCCAATTATAGGCTGCCTTTACACCTGTGCTGTGCGAGGGAGCTAAACTGTGAGCTGGGAAAATTTCAACCAACAGAATTGCTCCATTTTCCTGTTGGTTGGAATTTCCCAGCTCACAGCTTAGTTCCCTCGCGGAGCACAAGTGGATAGGATAGGCAGCCATACAGTCAAGCAAGAGTGTGGCGAGCTCGACACATCAGACTTTTTACCGCGCTTATCTTGGTCAGCGTAGTGACTGAAGTCGCGCTACGACTGTCAAGCTTGAACTACTTTTCACTGTACCATCCCATCTCTCCAAGGGAATTGGAACCTGAAGATGGTTACGCAAGGTCCTTCTGCGTATGTACAGCCAAGAGCACGACGAGCTTGACACATTGTACTGTACTCTTCTTATTCAATCACAGTTAGGGCTAAAGTCGTACTACTAGAATAAAGCTTGATGTACTCTTGACTGTACCGCCCATGTGCCGCTGACCACAGCGTTGGCCAGCTCCAAAACTCTAGGAGGAGGATATTTTTCATAGAATGAAAGATAGATATGTTTCAATATGCTTCTGCAGCCGAATTGCTGGAACAAACAACGCTTCTTCAAGGGCGATTTCCTATCAATCGGGTCGGCTTTTGTAATTAGCCAATTAAGTTGTAAGCAATAATGTTTGCACAAAACTTAATTGGCTAATATGCCTATTTTATTGACCTAATCTAATCGATGTAATGTTCTACTAAAACAACGTAGACAGGCATTCATAAGGTAAAATAAAACCTTGGCTAAGGACCGAGGATTAATCTGGAGATTGTTAAATTGTGGATTCTTTAAAGAATGCTTGTTGAACGTCATACCATTCAGAATTTTATTTTTAATAGAGCGAGTATACCACCTTTTCTTGCGCAATATGGCAGCGTAAAAGAAATGGCTAGAACCCTCTGCACTCTGCAGCCCAGCTTTGAGACTTCTTTATTCAGTGTATATCTATATCGATGCACCTTTTTAGCATGAGCTGGAAGCAGATGTTCTGATTGTGATAGAATATGTCGTCGTGTTGCAGAAACCCGTGCCTGGGAGTGGGCGAGGAGATGAGCCTGCGTCAGTTCGGATCCCCCAGTGAGCTGCTCACCAAGCTGCGAGCTGATCTCAGACTCTCATTCCCGAGGTAAACACAGAACGGAGTACCTACCACAATTAAAGCTCCTAAAATTATAAAAGAAACTAATAAAATCCTTAAGGAATTGCTTGTATACGGCATACGGCCGAAAAGTACCTTCTGTTATCAAGTTCATATATTTTCTATACGTTATAACTACATATCTATTCTAGGGTAATATTGGTAATAGGTGTTATGTATGTTTGCCGAAAAGAAAGGCTGGCGGTGTCAGGCATGTTTTCAATTAGGGTCAGCGCAGACCGACCGCGGCTTTTCGTGATACGAAAGAGAATAAAAACTAAGAAAAATTTTAATTACGAATATGAATTTACGAAAAAAGTGTGATTAGGTCTTAATAATTTACAAATTACACCTTTTCGAGTTAATTGCAAATTATAAAAAAATGCTATATTTAGCCCAAAAACGGCCAAGCTGGCAACACTGCGTCCGCGCTGCAGTTTTTATGCCTCTCAGGCAATTTTGCATTTTATTTTTATAGATGTAAAGTCCATTTTGCAATGTTATCAAAAACTGCTCTTAACTGCTACCTGTGCTTTTGGTGTGCACGGACGGACCCTTATGCGCTTCTTGTACCCCATCATATTCTTTGGTAATTAAGTCTAGTTTAATGATACTATTAACAATGTTAGTATAATAACATCTTCATCAGGTATAAATAAACTGTCTTAATCTGCACTGTAAACTCTTACTTAGTGATTAACGAACCACTTAGATTAAGCCTTTTACAGGTAAATGCGGTCTTGTTTCTTAATTGCCCTTTAATATATTAACGACTGAATTTTATAGTCCGATCTAGATAATCGTACCTAGTATTTTTACACTGAGATAAATATTGAGTTCTTAAGCCCCTTTTCAGACTCTCTACATTAATGTGCCTATTAAACTACTCCACTATAATAAAATATTTACAACAATGTTGATTATTTCTGTGTAGAAACGCCAAACTACTTGTTTCGTATCTTAATAACTTTTTAATCATTACGTGCATCGGACGAAGCGAATTAGCCATGGTTACTTAGGTCTAAGTAAAGTTTAATGGTTGGGTTATAAAAATGGCTAGAAATTTTATTTTATTTTGATTATCAGAATAGCAGCAGCATTCCGAACGGTGGTGGCTTGCTTGAAGAAAAAATTAGCAAGTGCGAGTCACGTACTTAACCGATTTTTACTATTTTGACCGATTTTGACCGCACTTGACCGATTTTTACTATTTATTGGGTTTTGTTATGAATTCCAGTCACACCAAGTGGCGTTTGTGTTGTGTGCATATTGCTTGACCATGTAAGTTAAGCGCAAAACAGCTAAGAAAATTGGAAAAATTCCTACAAGGAAAAATAAAATTAACCATTGGTTGCTCATTTTATACTTATTATAATTTGTGTCGTTTTTGGGAGAGAATGAGAGCTTAATGACATGTTGATAGAGCTCATCCTTCCCCTTCTGACACTAGAGTGAGGGAGGGATAAGGAAAAAGCTTTGTGGCCATGAAGCCAGCGTATCGTTGTATTTTAAATGGCTTTCACTCTTCAGCGTTCTTTAACTAGCTGTAATTTGAAAGTTAAGCTGCCTCTGACCATTGACAGACAATAAATGTAGGTGAGAAAAAATGCAAAGAAATCTAATTAATAATCAAGCTGGATTATCAAAACAGAGACAGACGAATTAGTTAATCTGGTTTTCTGTTACAGTTTCGTGCAAGAGTTCGCGTGCGAGCCGCTAGACGGCGTGACGCTGCTGCTGGAACTCCTGCGCAACGTGCAGCTCAGCCAGTCGGGGGAGGGCGCGCGCGGGCCGCCCGCCGTGCGCCGGCGCCCGCTGCTCGACGAACTGGCTTGTCTGTGAGTATTGTCATTGTCGCTAGGTGGTGACACACTGCTTCTTGATTGGGTTATTCTATGTTTTCAGTGTAACAAATTTTTAAAGTTGTGAAACTTGTGTGACATTATTTAGATGTGATGTTCTCACAACTCTACCTTCCCCTCCCCTGCGTGCTTCACCCCATCCTTGTCCTTGGTCCTTGGTAACAGTTTTTAACTTTAACCGAGTCGAATATATGTTGTCATCTTATATACGACAGTAGGTATAATAAAATTATTACGATTTAACTTTTGTAAATAGAACTGGCCAACTGGTTTCGTATTTCCACACAATACTGTGAATATTAGACGTAATTTCAGTAGTAGGTTTGAAACTGCCAATTTTTTTGGTTTTGTCTCGCACTTGACCAGTTTGTATGATATGCTGTTATAAATTACCTTACGCATTAAAATCCTACTAAGTTTCATCTAGCTAACGACTCGAACTAGCTTGTTGGCCTTCTATTTTCTGGGCACTTCCTATTCGACTTGTAAAAATATGTGAACGTTACGAATGATCGAATAGCATTATAGCTACGAATGATCGAAAACTGATTTTCTATTAACTAGTACACCTGCTACTGAGACCCAGAATCTACAACAATAGAGACAAGAGCCGGTCTCCTGACTGATGATGTACCGTGTTACCTTCCAGCCAGTGCCTGTGGAGCTGCTGCTCGCGCTACGCGGACTGCGCGCGCCGGCTGGTGGCGGGCAGCGGCGGCGTGTACACACTCACCGTCTGCATCATGTCCACCGTCAACAAGTCGCGGGTGCTGGCGCTGCAGGTGAGCGAACATCCTCCTTCAAATCCTCCTCACTTCACCCTGATTACCTGATTTGGTTCTATTCTTAGCTGCACTCGCAATTTCCAAAGAAGGTGGATACACTTTTTTACTTCCACCAAGATATCGTTTAAGGGAAGAAAAAAATCTTTGCCTGGTGATTCTTTGATTCCGTTCTTAGCTGCTCTCCACTTTCTGGGAGGGTACGGTGCGTGATTGTTCTTTTTCACAGTCCATAGCATAATTTTTTAAGACAGGGTCCTGGCTCGAGGAAACGTGGAGGCTTTGAAGGCTAGTCGTAGTAGTCTGACAGTGAAGCGATGTAGTCAACAATAATTAAATGATTTTGAGTTTGAGATTGAGTCGCAGCGGGAGGTATGAGGAAACCGGTAATTAAATGAGTATCAGGTCTTATCTTCCGTAACCCTAACAAATGTGTATTAAAAGCTAAGTCAGGAATTCACATTCTGCAGAAGACCATATTGGCACTCTACTAATCTGAACATTTAGTCCTCATTTCATTCCATAAAAACTAGTCAGACTTGGCTAGATACAATGACACATTATATATTAATAGCGTAAGCTAAAGCTAGCAAAACTATACCAGATACCTAAACTTTCTTTATTTTACTTGTCGTCCATTTAGTTAAAGCCTACTGTTTGTTTCTTCCAGCTGCTGACGAAGGCGTGCCTCCCGCCGGCCAACGGCCACAGCATGGTGTCGGAAGCTCTCTCCACGCTGCGCCTGCGCTACGGGGAGCCAGTGCGCTTCAGGTAGGCTCCGTACAGTGGTACGGTTTCCACAGTGGGTGGACCTTACACTCTAACCCTCTTGCCTACTGCTCGACAAGCATCTCAACAATAAAATACATAGTAGTGTCGTACTTTCTGAAAACAGAATAATTGACATTTTGACAGCTCGTTGGTGACAGCAGTAAAATAGTAGAATATTTCAGAAGGACACTACCCCCAAAGAAATTTGACCTCAAGGAGGTTTTTGTTCTGAGACTACCCCCATGCCCGATGTGACAACATCTCAGCAAACAATACTATTATTCCTCTGACAAGAAGCATCTAAGGAAAGCTAGGCAGAGGATAAGACCTACGTAACACTTTAGGGTAATATAGGGTGCGACCTAATCAGACGATAAAACATAGATAAAACTGAAAAAAATTCCCTAAGTAACCTCTCATACAAAAAGCGCTATCAGCTGATGCAGTTTCGACCCATGTTCCTCAGGGAAAGTTGTTTGTTATATGGTTCGACTAACGTGGTTTCAGCACGTTAAGGAACGCAGTTGATTAGGACGCACTCTATAAAATTTCTCCACACCGGGCAAAAGATTCCGTAGCGTAGGTAGTTGTTAAAACGTCTTCATACTGACACAGAGGAGTATTTAGGTTTTAAACAGAAATAATTAAGGTATATCCTATTTCATCCTGAAGGTCTCTTTTCTCGTTCTTTCTTATAAACCTCTAATTACTATTCTTACTTATATAAAGCCGGCATCACACAGCATGTGATTTGTGATTTTTCACTTCAAAATACTGTATCTTTACCGACTCGAACAAATAAATATTGTCTTTATCAATCTACTTATATCTTGATTAACAACACAATGTTTGCGAACAGCTTGTTAAAATTAAACCAAGATAATCTATTCGTATCCACTTCTGATAGTACCTATTTCCGCTTTGTATAATTCATTAAATTGATCAAATATAGTGATTATTTAAATTGTGATAGGCAGTATCTAGGTGACCGTATTGTTGATCTTGATTAAAATTACAACAAATAAGATAAGACCGTCTAGAACACAATGTAGAAGAAAATGTGGTCACAAGAAAATTATTTCAAAAAGTACTGGTTTCCATATAAAAAGGCATTGAGTATTGCTCCTGGAAGTGTTAAAACTGCCAACGTTCAAATAAAACTATTATCAAATAAATATACATACGCAGGCAACTATCTAAAACACTACACGGGTTTAGCCTCTTCACTGGATGTTCACTGGTCATCATCAGATGTAACGTCTACCAGTCCATGGTAGCATTTTTATCAATCACTACAAGGACACTTTATTTATGACTTAACAACGTAAGATCAGATTATGTCACTTCACAAACAAAAGTAGCGCCATGTTTGCTTTAACTTGATGATTGGCTTTTGAACGGCGAAGCCTGACTTCTTAGTCTGACACTATTTTCTACTCAACCTTAAATCTTTCTATGTTGCGTTGCAGGTTCCTGGTGGGCATGCTACAAAGCGGGGGCGGGGGCGGGGGTAGTGGGGGCGGGGGTGGGGGTGGGGGGGGCACGGACCTGCAGTCGGCCGGGCTGGCCTTCATCAACGCGCTGGTGGGGAGCGCGGGCGCGGCGCAGCGCAAGCTGTACCTGCAGGCCGAGCTCGAGCAGGCCGGCTTCGACATCCTCACGCTCAAGAAGGTACGCAACTGGCACCTAACGTATCTCTAAAAGCTTCTCAGATCGATGCTCTGCCCATTACTTTGAACAACATTTGTTCTATAATTTTTTAATACAACCAAGAACAGTTCTTCAAACAAATTGGCTTAGTTCGCTTGTCACATTGTATTTAGTAGCAAAAAATATTCACGAATTCGAAAAACTTGTAGAAGTAAAGCATATAGTTCAGTTTCATGAGTAGAGCAATCACACGAGAGGTTTGCAGAGATATACGAAAGACCTTATACAAATACAAAAAATACAAAAATACCAAATAATTTATTAAACAGTCCACATTAAGCATGAATTCGCTAAACTAAAATAGCCACACTAGGCAAAGCCTGTGTTGTGGTTATCATTACATTGTGCGATTTAAAGGACATACATCTAAAGAACAAAAAATATTGCAATTTACAAAGTTAATTAAAGATATTTACAAAATAAATACAATTTAGGTACAAACGAAAATAAAAATAAGAAGCCAAATACGACACAACTGACACAATCCTATGAAAGATACATAAAACTAAAACAGATTGAGTATTGTGTGTAAGTGTTGAGTGTGAGGTGAGTGATGTGTTTGAGTGTATGTGAGTTTGTTTAATTTAAAGTAAAAGTAAAAAAAAGCGTCTTTTATTTTAAGACAGTGAGCAAGTTTTCTGATTGCTCATATGTCATATCCAGTAGTTCGTGTTTCACTTTTTTCTTTATTTCATGACATTATATAACTACAAATCTAGGATTTGCTGGGATGGAAAAGAAAATAACTGAGTACAATACTATTATAGTCACAAATAAACTGAATTTCATGAAATTCCAGTTTAATTTCGAAGTCTTCTCTTACCTCTTTTTAACATTTGCTTTCCAGATGATGTCGAAACTGCCGCAGCCGAACGAGCAGGTGGCTCGAGAGATCGAGCAATACGAGAAGCAGCTGATTGACATCGACACGCTGAGCGAGCGCGCGCACACGGCGCAGCGCGAGCAGGAGGACCTGCGCCAACAGCTGCAGCTGCTCGAGCGGCGCGTGCGCGTGCTGCAGGAGGAGAAGGGCGTGCTGCTGTCGCTCGAGCAGTGCCTGCAGGAGAAGTGCTGCGAGCTGCAGGACCAGGTGTCCGAGCTCAGGTCCGAGCACGGCAACTCCAACAGGAAGAAGTCCTTCGGCATGAAGAAAAAAAACTCTGTTCACAAAAGTAGAGGTATGTTTCCTAAGCCAAAAACTCTATGGATCTTTCTAAAACAACTTTTCCTGGATACCTGCTGATTGTGGCTGTTTCTTTTCAGATGAGTCTTCTCCCCCAGAAGATGAAGGAATCAGTTCCTCCGAACGATCTCTCAGTCCCGAAGGCGATCCCCAAAGAGAATCTATGGTCTACGAGGTATTTAATGTTAAAAACGAAACATACGACTTGATGAGGAACAAACGAACGTACAACAAGAAAATTGAACCCAAAAATGACAAGAAATCATCCGACGAAGAAGACGAAACTACGATAGATGAAGTGATTCAGGAGTTGAGGAATATAGTGAACCATGCGGAGTCGGAGCAGTACGCTAAAGAGAGAGGTTTCGGTGACGACAAGTCCTCTCGCTGCAACCAGACGTCAGAAATAAATGTATCAGTAAAAGGAATCGAGTGTCAGAAACACAGAGACGCGGAGCAGGCGGACTCCATCACGAGCACGCGGCACAGCATCCAGATCAGCAGCAACGAGTTCCTCGACGAGCATCGGGACGAAGATGACGAGTCCGAGATCGTGCCCATCCAGATCAAGCCACACCCTCCGAGGAAGGCCAAAAGTCTGGTCCATCTCTTCGTACCTAAAGTAGACCACGGGCTTTTATACAATAAACCACCTGATTTGTATGATGAGACTTTTTATTCGAGTGACGAAGGATCTGACTCTTTATTAAGTGCTTCTCGTTGCCAAAATATACCTAAGAATCCCTCGAATTCAAGTTTTGATTTTAACCAACGCCGGGCAATGTTTATTGCTGCAGAGAAAGAGAGAGAAGAGCTAAGAAATAAACGTTCACGAACTCGCTCGAAGGAGGAATGCAGGCGCAACTCCGTGAAGAGAAGTGAGTCCTTCCAGACTTCGGAGAAGGGTTCCCGGCAGAGGGAGTACATCGACAGCATGTTTTACTCGGAGACGCACGCCTCGCTCATCGGGACCGTGCCGCCACTTCAGCGATCCAACTCTAAAGGAAATAAAGTAGACGAAATTGTAAGCTTAATAGAATCTAAGAAATTGACTAAAAGTTTAGACAGAATAGATGAAGGCCTCAATTCTATGGTCGATATCGTGATGTTGAGCGAACCTAAGAAACCGTCTTGGCCCTACGAGCGACGCCAGCGCTCCTGCTCTCGAACGAGCAGTGACGCCGGAAAGGAGACTCCCTTAGTGCCAGTGACCAGATCGAATTCTAGACTCGGCAGCTTCAGCCAGAGATACGAAAGAACCAGCTCCAGGTCGAAGGAAGAATTACCGAAATGTGAGCAGAAGTTCTACCTGCCGCATCCGAAACTGAGCACGGGTTCGTTCGAGCAGGGCTCGTACAGCAGCCCGTCGTTCATCGTGCGGCGCGGGCGCAGCAACGCGGGCTTCTACTCGGGCCCCCTGCTGCGCGACGCGCCCGCCTCCATCACCAGCCTGGTGGGCGGCGCGCGCGCACACACGCTCTCCGACCGCGAGCGCACGCTCTCCCCGCACTCCCCCTCCCCGCACTCCCCACACTCCCCGCACTCGGCCGGTCCCGGCTGCATCGCGCTCCACAAGCTCGCCGACATGCCCTCGGGACTGTATTGATGCCGTCCGCATGCGATCAATACCAACGACTAATTTATAAGGTTTAATTTGTACCTTTACTTTGTCTAGTGCAATATTACCCTCATCGTGAGTTAGGTTAGCGTCGTCATATTAATTTATAGTTATTTTAGGTTTCGTTAGTGTCTTGGTAATTTTGTTTTTAAGCAAAATTAGCTTAAGATCACGGTTAACTTACTTTAACCTTTTGTACTTATTTCTTTTAACATTGGTGTCATCGAAATTTAAAACTTATGTGTATGTAACTATTTACTGTAAATAATATGTAATCTTTAAGTACCGACCTTTGTTATATTCGATACGAATCCATTAAAACACATTGAATCATAAATTATTCGTGTTGTTTGTTTATATGACCAACTAATTCTAAACGAGACTGAAAAACAGCGATGGGAAAAGACATAAGGAGTAAGCAGATCTAATCAGCTACCCGATGATGAGTTATTGCTCTAGCGTGAAAAGCTGAGAACTGTAGTTATTACTATGCTATACATCCAGACTGAATTAGGAAATATTTATATTTATTTATTGGTTCGCCAACAGAAATACATCTTAATATTAAATTATAATAATAGGCACAAACGTAGACCGAGATGTACACCCAATTACAGGCGAACACAGCTTGCTTTGCAGACTTGCTCATATTTTATATTTGCATGTAAAGGGGCTCATTTGGAAACGGGTATAGTTAATGAAAGAGTTTTTCTAAATTTTGATAAAGAAACATTGAGAATGTCAACAGAATTGGAGCTGCAAAGAGTGTTATGCCCACGACATACTCTGTTCAGCAAACTGTGAAAACCCAAATCGGTTCTTGTTCTTTTGACATGAAAAGGTCTATAGTTCACCAATCTAGCATTAAACCTAGGAATATGTAAGCCTAGCTGTGCCAACAGGCAAGGGCAGTCTAAGTAACCTCTAACCGTTTTAAACAAGAAAACTAGATCATTTAGCCAACGGCGGTCTTTAAGAGTCATTATTTTAAAATACTTGAGTCATTTTTGTACGATGTTAATGTAAAGAGTTTCTTACAGTGAACTGTCAGAAAAAACAGAAAACGTTTCTGTATTCATTCGATTCTTTCACTATAGATGTTGTAGTGTGGATTCCATATTATATTAGAGCAGTATTCAAGCGTAGACCGAACGAGAGCGTTCGTCGTTTATAACGGCCAAAAATAATAAAGGACCCAAATGCGAGCCCTGTGGGACTCCCGAAGTGGCTGTATAAGAATCCGACTCGAAACCACAAACTATTTCTTTTTTCTGTCTGGATGTCAAATAAGAAGCAAGCCATTTCAGCAGATTCCCATGAATACCGAGGTGGTACATTTTTTTTTTATAAGTAAGCCGTGGTCAACTCTATCAAACGCTTTACTGATGTCTGTATAAATGGCGTCGACTTGAAAACCATTATCTACCGCATCAGTGAGAAAATTAACTTACATCGATGCAGTCGATATGTTTTTGCGAAATCCTTGTTGATGGGGCGTTAGGATTGATTTTAGGTGATTAGAAATGTACGGGCAAACCAAAGATTCAAACACTTTTGTTTTTAATATCCGACTTGCTCCCGCTTTTAGGAATAGGTACTATATTTGCTGCATCCAAGCTTCTGGAAATGTACCAGCATCTATTGAATAGTTGAAAATAATGCTTAGAGGTAAGGATAGGCTTTTTCCGCAATTGGCAAGAAATACCACGGGTATGTTATCTGGACCTGGACCTTTTTGTTTGTTGAGTTTAGATAGACACTTCTCTATTGACTTGTGTGTTATGGAAACTGTGTTTAATGTATGGTTGAATGCGTGACATGGACTCGAAGGATCTGAAAGTGTAGCTGAAAAATCTGTGCGAGTGTGGCTTGATACTGAATACACAGAATGGAATTGCTTAGCAAACCCGTTACAAATGCTCGTAGGATCCGAGTAAATAATATCGCCTATTGTCATTTCGCTAGGAATTGTGCCCTGAGCTTTGCGTTTAGATGTTATAAATGACCAAAAGGATTTCATACTGTTCTGTGTGATTGAACTCTCTATAGTTTCGCAATATTTTGAGTAACAAAGTTCAATTTGAAAGTGACACCTTGTTCTAGCCAGTGAAAACTCGTATTCATCTAAGGGATTGTTATACTTTTTGTATCGTATTCGATATTTTTTCTTCTCTGCAATTAATTTGATCAAGTTTTTGGTGTACCAAATGGGATATTTCCCTCGTCTATTTGAACGTACTATAGGAACATATTTGTCTATAATCTTGTATAGCAAACTATAGAATTTTTCTAACATTTCGTCAATATTTTTATACATACTAAAGAATTCATTCCAATTAACTTCAAGTAATTCTCACGAGACGTGGCCGCTCACGATAGGCCTTATCAGGAAGCTCAAAGTCACCGAAAGGGCTATGGAAAGGGCTATGCTCGGAGTCTCTCTGCGCGATCGAATCAGAAATGAGGAGATCCGCAGAAGAACTAAAGTAACTGACATAGCCCTGAGAATCGCTAAACTAAAGTGGCAGTGGGCAGGGCACATCGCAAGAAGAACCGATGCCCGATGGGGCGTAAGGGTTCTAGAGTGGCGACCACGTACCGGAAGACGAAGCGTTGGCAGGCCCCCCACAAGGTATGTATGTATGTAATCATTTATTCAATAAAAATAATTATTATTTTACAATTTTTACATTCTGCCAAACTGCGTAGCAGTTTATTGGCAGACCAGCTCTCATTTCACATTCTTTTAACCCAACATACATTTTGCTAAAATTTTGAAATCTTATAATGCATGCAAAACAGTGCTTTGTTATATGAAACGAGTGAGCCAAGTGGTAGTTGATACCTAATCGAATTAAAAATGTCACCTAACAAGTGAACTCGCCAATGCTCACGCGTTTCATACGAGTACTACATTGTTCGAAATACTGTCATGTAATGATATGACTTTTAAATCAGCTATAGAAAAAATAAAATAAATTATAAACAAAATGAAAAAAAAAAAGATATTAAAACATAATAAACGTATCTTTATCATATTTTGTCCTTTATATTTTTAAGAGACCAGTCTTTGATTTTTTTCCTGAAATGACTTTTTGAGTTACAGTTACTGACACAATCTAGAGGAAGTCCATTAAATATGTTAGACACTAGGTACTGGTAAGTTCTATCCCCATAGTAATTTGCAGGTTTGAATTGGCTAACAATTAACTTCGGCTGTCTTCGTGCAATACTAGGTTTATAATTTTTCACCGCATCTTCCAAAATATTGTAGTATTTTTCACATGTGGAAAACGATATTTTAAACTGTTCTTGAATAGGTAACATTCGGCAGACCTCAAATAGCTATTTTTGGTTATCTTTACACTGCTGTTTGATTACCGGGTTTACTAAAATTTTCATGAATCTTATTTGTAGTTTTTTTACCTGTCAAGATAGGTTTTAAAAGTTCTGCCGTATGCTACCAATCCATACTGTAATGATGAGTCGACTAAGGCGTAGTATACACAATAGAGAATAGATTTGGGTACTGTTCTCTTAAGGAGATGCATTTTGTTTAGCACACATCTTAAGTTATTACAGACATTATCTACATGACTTTTCCAGCTCATACATCTGTCTATATTCAGGCCTAGATACTTAAATTTATCTACAAATTCAATCGTGTTACACTAACAACCCTGCAAGTTATCATGCAAACATTCATATGAATGACCTGTTATTTTATAGTTTATCGCTTTCTTTATATTTTGCGGGGACGAAATGTGCATGGCTTTTGTTTTAACTGTATTTAAAATTATGCCATTGTCATGGGACCATTTGATTATGTTATTAAAATCACTTTGTATTTTATTTTGAATTTCCATCTGGCTTTGGTCAGCATAAAGTAAGCACATATCGTCCGCGTACATAAAGACTGTGCAGTGTTCTATAACGTTAAATATACTATTGACATGCATAATATAGCCAACTGGCCCAAAAACAGAGCCAGTAGGTACTCCAGATTCTATGTCAGTATCCTCTTCCTTGACATTTTTTATAACTGTAGACATTTTCCTGTTTGCAAGATAACTTTTTAACCAATTTTGTACAGGGCCTCGTATACCACACTCTCCTACTGCCTGAAGTAAAACATTATGTTCTAGCGTGTCGAAGGCTTTTTTAAAATCAATAAAAACCCCAACTACATGCTTTCTTTCGTTAAGCCTTTCATTAACAAAATCAGTGAAATTTGCAAGTGCAGTAGCTGTACTTCTGTTTCTACGAAAACCGTGCTGGTGACTGCCTAGGATGTTATTTTGTTCCAAGAAATCTGAAATCTGTTTTACTTTTTCAGTGATTTTGTTAATGACCGAGAGTATGGCAATCGGCCTGTAGTTACAATAATCTTCGTGACTTCCCTGTTTAAATATTGGGCGAATCTTGGCAATTTTTAGTGTATCAGGGTACAATCCTTTATCTACGCTTAAATTAATGAAATGTGCTATGATTGGGCTAATTTTCTCTCTAATACATTTTAAATCTTGGGCACGTATACCATCTATTCCTGGTGACTTTTCCATTGATAATTCATTGATAATTTTTTCTACTTGTTTTGCTGATGTTTTTTTGTATCTTATACTCAAATTACTCTCAAAAACATAGTTACTTCTGTCTAAGAATTTATTATTACATTTATGTTTGATATTACATATTTCCTCTGTAAAAGTTTTTGTAAAATTTGCACAAATCGTTACAATATCACAGTTTTTGCCTAAATGCTGTATTACAATATCATCTACCGTTATCTTTTTCTTACCTAACCATTCGTTAATGTACGACCAAATTTTCCTAAAGTCTTTATTACATTTAATAATAAGTTCCTTCCTGTATTTATTTCTTGCACTATTTATCCGTTTATTTAACTTATTCCTAAATTCTGTATAGTCCAACCGGTAACTCATGTTTTGAGGGGCATTTTTTGATCTACGAAAAAGGTCATCTCGCTTACGTATCATAATTAATAGCTCTTTTGTGATCCACGGTTGTTTTTGTCTCTTTTTACGAACAAAAATTTCTTTTTTTGCACTCGTATATACCAGGCCACTCAGAAAGTATTGCGAAAAATAGTTTTTATATATGGGAGACTGGCCGGTCAGAATCTTTTTCGAAAATATGATTACTTGTAAGTAAAAATATGTGTGTTCCATTTTCAAAATTTCCCTCCACATTTTTTGCGAGCCAATTCAAAGTATCGTGTCTTACTGAAAAATGGATCTGCGCCGGGAACATTTTAGAGCTATGATTTTTTACGATTTCAAGTGTCGCCTGAAACCGGATGAATCGTTCGATAGACTTCAAATGGCATTTATGGATGAAGGCCCCTCCAAGGCAACCGTGTATCGTTGGTATAACGAATTTAGGCGCGGTCGACCAACCTTGGGGGATGAAGAAAGAAGCGGTCGCCCTTTGACGGCTATTACGGAAGAAAACGTGCTAGCAGTGAAAAATTTAATCCAAGATAATAGGCGAATTACATATCAGGAGATTCAGCACATATTAAAGATTGGATCGGGAAGCGTTCACGAGATTCTACACGGGCATCTTCGCGTGAGGAGGATAGTATCGCGCTGGGTGCCGCACTACCTCACCGACGCTCAGAAGCAGGCCCGGGTGGAATGGTGCCGTGATATGCTGAACAAATTTGAAGCAGGCTCGTCTCGGCGTGTTTACGACATCGTAACAGGTGATGAGTCCTGGATTTATCAATACGATCCAGAAACCAAGCGCCAGTCGACAGTTTGGGTGTTTCAAAATGAACCAACGCCTACCAAAGTGAAGCGATCTCGAAGCGGGGGGAAGATTTTGATCGCCAGCTTTTTTAATTTGACTGGCCACTTGGCCTCAATTCCCTTACGAGATCAAAGAAGCATCAACGCCGAATGGTATACTACCAAATGTTTACCAGACGTTTTTTCTGTTGTGAGCAACAAGCGACCAAACACAGGGCTCCGCGGACTACTGCTCCACCACGACAATGCGCCTGCACACACCGCGCTCAAAACGAGGGACTTCCTGGACAGCACACCAGTCAAACTCCTGGGTCACCCTCCTTACAGCCCTGATCTAGCACCGTGTGACTTCTTTTTATTTCCAAAAATAAAAAATCAGCTCAAGGGGATACAATTTTCGTCGCCGGAAGATGCGCTGGCTGCGTTCGAGCAGGCTGTAAACGAGGTGTCTACGGCGGACTGGAAAAAGTGTTTTGAAAACTGGTTCAGACGCATGAATCTTTGTATAGAGGCTGGTGGAGAGTACTTTGAAAAGATTTAATAAAAATATATGTACCTGTAGAACAATTTTTTTTAGTGTCGCAAATATTTCTGAGTGTCCCACGTACCTCATTAAAAGTCTCAGATAGTTTATCGTATAGATGTAATGGACAGTTAATCGCTTTATACTCACCCCAATTCACAGCGCACAGTTTTTCAATTACCACTTTATTAATAATCACCGTACTAACGCAAATCTCCTTATCACTGCACGAGTAAATATCTGGTCGCATCAGCACTCCCGTAAGGCAGTGGTCAGACAGCTTTGCGTTGTGTAAACAAACGCCGCTGCCGGTCCGGTGCTAGTTCTGTCTCTTATCCACACATGATCGAGGCAAGATTGTTGCAACCGCTCACTTATTATATCTTCCCGCGTGACGTCATCGTAGGCGCACTGCATTCCGTACTTTGATAAGGTATCCATGTAACGTGTTATTAGGGCGTTTGTGCGGCCATGCTCAATGTTTATGTTTATGTCACCTATGAATACAGCATCTAAATTAATTGGGGACTTTCGCAGTAACTCGTCTATTTCTTGTACAAATCTATTTTTGTTTGTGCTTGGCGGTCTATAAACGGCGTATAGGTATAAACTATTGCCATTTTGAACATTTAGGAGGCCATGTAGTATTTCACAAGAGTGGCCACTGTATGATATGGGCATCCATGAGATTTCTTTTCTTATATAGACTAGAATTCCTCCCCCTCTTTGTGATTCTCTAGTATAAGAGTATGTGTTAAAGCCCTTGATTTGATATAGCGGTATCTCATCCGCCTTAACATTTATTTCAGTCAATATTATAATTTGTATATTTTCCAGGACGTTGTTAATTAGAACCAGAAATTCACTAAAGTTTTTTCGCAATGATCTAATGTTTAATTGCATTACATTCATAGAACAATTATATTCTTTAAAAAACTGACTCAGTCTCTCTCTTTCTTCAATGTTTTCATAGTAGATGTCGTTATTAGAGGTGCCCTTTTTATTTATTGTTTCTCTGCTAGCGCCTTTCCTCCTTTTCCTCCTCTTCTTGTGCTATATACTTCTCCAGCTCCTCCTCGCTATTAATTTGGTATATTTTATTCTCATTCTCATTCTCACTTTTTTTAATAAGCACCCTTCCATTTTGGATCCATATGAATTTATAATATTCTTTCAAGTTATTCTTTGTTTGCCAAAATAGGTCGCGTGTTTGCTTAGATATATCCTCATTTATGTATATACGGCTCTCATTTCCGCTCCCGAACAGCTGTTTGTTGGTGATGCAACGTTTACGCGCCTTTATCCAATCATCGCGCGCGGCGCGGGTTCGCAGTCGAACCACAATTGGCCGCGGTTTACCGGCTTTATTTTCTCTGCCTACCCTCCATGCACTATCGATTTCATCTGGCTTAAGTTCCATTGCTTGCGCGAATTTTTTTGTAGTTTCCAAAACATTCTCTTTTTCCTTCGTCTCGATACCTATCAGTTCCACATTCTTACTTCTCTCTCGATTTTCCATAGCAGTCATGTGGTCCTGAAGCATTTTGTTGCACTTTACAAGGTAGATGTTTTTCTGTTGTAAGTCTTTAATTTGTTTCTCGCTTTTTTCAATTCTTTGCTCAGCATTTATTTTGAACTCCGTGAGCTCCTTAATCTTCTCAGCGTAGTTACTCAACTGCTTCTGAATATCATTTAGCTTTAATTGCATATCCTCGACAATTCCAATTCTTTTATTAATTTGTTCAAGTACATCGTTGTTACTTTCCTTTGTGGTCGGCGTTCTTGGTGTTGAGCAACCATTTTTGTCATCACAACACTTCATGTCCTTTAAACACTTCTTATGATAGCATTTTTTACACTTTTTACACTCCACGATATCTGTTTTCGTGTTTGGCAGAAATTGCCTACACTTTTCGCACTGTTGCGGCATTTCGTACTTCTTCACTAACACTCGTAAATACGACGTCCGTTCGCTGAGAGCGTGCGCGCAGACTGATGGACCGACGATCTGGTCAAGGTCGCGGGAAGCCGCTGGATGCGAGCAGCGCAGGACCGGTCGTCATGGAGTTCTTTAGGGGAGGCCTATGTCCAGCCGTGGACGTCTTTCGGCTGATATGATGATGATGAATTCTCTATTAATGGATACATAATCTGCTTTAAAAAAGTTTTATTTTGTGACAATTTTCTTAGGTATATAAGTTTTAATCATGTTATCTATGAAAATTGTTATTGGGGGGTGAAATTGATCGATTTTAGAGAGTGCCACTGGGGCTTCTGATATGCATATATTAGGATTTTTACTTAAAACGAGATCTAGCATTTTACTATCTTCCAGGAGCAATGTAGTGACATAAAGTCGGCCAACATGTTTTCTAAGTTTGATGAAACCATGGCAGGGGAAGTAGCTGTATGTTTCTCCGATTGCTCTTGATTACGCTGCCAAATGATGTGACCAATGTTAAAGTCTTCTACAATAAGTACATCACTATCACGTCTAAATGCAATGGAGTCCGAAATTGATTCCAGTTGCTTTTCAAGGTTATGAATTGAAATAGGTGGCGGGATGTATAGGGCACAAATGTCGAGTGACTTTCTCTTTTTCCCGAAATTTATCGAAACCCACAGATCTTCATTACTGTTATCTTGAAAGACAATATTAGAATAATTTTTTTTGGACACCGCTATCAGTACACCACCCCCTTCCTGTTTCGCGCTATTTGAAATGGATCTATCTCTTCGATAAATAGAAAATTGGTCGTTGAGTATTTCTGCATCATAAATACTTTCGTTAAGCCACGTTTCTGTGAAAATTATAATATCAAAATCACAATTAAGACTAGATAAAAAGAGGTCTTTAAGTTTACCACGTATGCTACGAACATTTTGGTAATAAATATTCAAGTTAGACATTGGTAACAAAAAAATATGCTATGCTAGACATGCGCTTCATAATTTGATTGTGTGCCTACTGAGATTGAGAATCAGGAAGATTTTTTAACACTTGGCTGTTCTTTACCCATATTGCTGGTGATCCATCGTCCCTTCTGAGTAAAACTCGACCGTTACACAAATGCTTATATTTATTCAACTTTTTGAAATTGCGAGCTTCAGCCTGCAGAGCACGGTTACCAGGTGACAAGTGTTCAGACAAATATAGGTATCGGACTAGGTAGTATTATAGTTATTTATGCAACTGTTGCGTAATGAGAGTAATTTTAACACGAGATCTGGTTTTTGATACTAGGCGGAGCCGAGTATCAAAATAGTGTAGATCGAAGGTTGAAATTACTAATTACGTAAAGTTGCATAGAAAACTTTATCTACGACCGACAAAATAAAATAAAATTTTAAAGAGTAGTAATCAATTTATTTAACTAAGAGGACAGTTAGTGCAGTTATTAAAAGTTATTCCAGAAGTTGTTCCATATCTAGAGCTTGTGGATGGAGTTGCTTTAACATTAATTTCATTGCACACTGTTACACCCGGTATATGGTTACTGACAGCCTCTTGTAGATTCATCTTCTCCGGCTTAGCACGCTGCAGTTGTCAGTTTATCTAGGCCCATAGATTAAAGACTTTAAGCATGGTCACGTTTTTTTGACATCCGAGCAGTGCGACACATTTTGAAAGACAAGGACGGCTACATGTATAAGTGTATAAAGCTATCTCTGTCTAAAATATCGAAAACGTAATTTGTGGATTTGCTGAACATTTTCTTTCACTGACATTTCTTCGCGCTTGGCGATGATAGATTAGATGACATAACTCCTCAAATAAAGTGACATATCTCCGAGATATATTTTCTCGCTGGAGGCGTGCTAAGCGGGCTGGTAATTTCATTTTGTTTAAATACATTAAATCCCTTCTTATTTTGTTCCCACGGTCACTTAATACAGGGTGTTAATTTGATTGCGTGCCATAGCTTAGGGGGTGGTTCAGTAACGATAAAGGAACTCAAAAAAAAATAAAAAAGATCCTACTTAATTTTTTTTTTAACTCCATTGAAACTAAACTAACGCGGAGGGCAATGACCTTGAGCACCGCGCTATCAAAAGCGCGCGAAAGAGTTTTAGTTATGTATGTGCCTACCTTATTCACCGATACTGCGTACCACTGATGCTCCGTCCGGGTCATTGCCCTCCGCGTTCGTTAAGTTTCAATAGAGTTTTAGTTTTTTTAGGTAAGATTTTTTAAAATATTATTTTTGTGTTCCTTTATCGTTACTCAAACACCCCCTAAGCTATGGCACGCAATCAAATTAACACCCTGTATAGAAGCGAGCCAACCATGGGTACTGTCAGCCTCTTGTCGACTTATGTCCTCCTGGTACTCTCCATTTAGGTAGGCAGTCGTCACCAAAAAGTCACCACTATAGTATTTTTACAAAATTACTTTACAGAGGCTGTATGTAGTACTGTGGTAGTATTGCCTATTTGTTCATAGTATGGAGCAATACGGAAATGAAAATGATAGCGGGCAATGACTTCTATTTCGAATCTGTCATTGGTTTCGAATTTGGAATATTCCGAAACGGGAGTAGATAAAATACAGATATGAATTTTATTATGTAGCGATAATCTTATCATTCTCAATATATATCTAAAATCAAGATTTTTTGTAGATCAATAAAGTTATGGTATTTTTATTGCTAAAAAACTTTATTATGTGATGTAAGTAACTAAAATTTATATTTGAGTTGATTGAATGAAAGGTAAATTGCGGTTTACGATTTATGACGTATTAAAAAAACTACTTACTAGATCTCGTTCAAACCAATTTTCGGTGGAAGTTTGCATGGTAATGTACATCGTATTTTTTTTTTCAGAATACATCTACTTACCAAGTTTCAACAGTATTACTATACTTTCGGAAAAAAGTAGCTGTGACATACGGACGGACAGACAGACAGACATGACGAATCCATAAGGGTTCCGTTTTTGCCATTTGACTACGGATCCCTAAAAACGCTATAATAGAGAGAGCTCTTTTTAGGGTTCCGTACCTGAAAATAAAAAACGGAACCCTTATAGGATCATTTTCTTGTCTGTCAAGACCCTTTTTTTTCTCACGAACGAGAAGAGGTATCAGGTTGAAATTGAAAACGAATATTAAGGTCTATAAACCACACAAGATCTGAAAATTTCAATTTTTTTCAACGACCTAATCAAAAGATATGGCTTTTTATGTCCTCTTCTCCATACACTTATGCAAAAAAGCAAAACCTACAGGGTACTTCCCGTTGACCTAACATTATGAAATTTGGCAAGAAGCTAGGTATAAAAGGTAAGGTAGCTAGCTATTAAATATTTCAATTTTTCTCACAACTTATAACCAATTAAGATGAGCTCCCGTTTCAAGAACTTTTCTATAAAAAAGGGGTCAAGTTGGATGGTCGCGAGTTTTTAAAATCAAAGAGCAAAAGCTTTTAGTATATCATATTGTAGATAGGTACGGAACCCTTAGGGCGCGAGTCCGACTCGCCCTTGGCCGGTTTTTTTTACATTATTGACCCATATGGAGTCATCAGTCAGATAGAACTCTGTACGAAGCGCACGGTCGGAGAGGCCGTAGTGCAGGAGGCTAGGAACAATGATGAGTGAAACGTCGTATTTAGGTGGTAAAAATAAAGTTTATTTTGTTCATAAACATTAGGTGGTCTATAATAGTTTATTCACCTAATATCTATGTGTCGACCAGCGATTGTGTCAAGAAGCTATATAATTATAGTGTGAGTCAGAGGTTATCAATCGAACGTCCTGATGTTTTGAATGACTCTATCGTAGAGCTCCTCTTTGACGTTGTCGCCCCAGATGAAATCGTAATGGTTGAACTCAGGTCGGAACGCGCGGAAGGTTTCGACGGTGTTGCTGAGCTTGGCGGCGAGAGTGAGCACGTCACGGTAGTTGACCACCGTATCGGCGAGGCCGTAGTAGAGGAAGACGGGCACAGTGATGAGCGAGACGTCGAACTCGGGGGGAGCGAGACTGCCGTAGAGACGCAGGTTGGCGAGCGCGCCGTGGTAGTAACGCGCGAAGGCGCCGCGCCGCATCACCTGTGCGTAGTGCGCCACCTGCCGGATGGACGCGCCGGCCGGGGCGTGCGACAGGAACAGCGGGACCATCGTCTGCGCAACATACAAATACAGAAAAAGATGATGAAAACACATAAATATAAAGTGGGTACTGAGGATATTGAGACCAATGATTTTTTTTTGCTCTAGATCTATCATATCCAACAATACAACGTGTAACGGAAAGATGAGATAAATCTGAATGAAGGGTGTGAATCTGCCTATGAAACTGAACAACTTTTCTCAAGGAACATAGGTCGAAATACGAAAAACCAAATTTGAACTCCCATACAAAATGCGCTATCAGCTGTTGCAGTATCTATGGGACGTTTAAAATTTATTTTGGCCTATTAATTTATATGACCTATGTTCCTTACGAAAAGTTGTTCAGTTTCATGTGCAGATTCACACCCTTTAGTATTATCACACCTTTCCGTTAAACGCTGTAAAATCACAAAGAAAATCTGTTGTTACGTTCACTGTCTTGTATCTCGACCACTATGAATAGAACAGACTATATTCTTTTCACAATTTCAGAGACCGTATCATAGTTGTATAAAATTTATAAATGTAAGAAATAAATTACATCATTACGGATATCAAAAACGTGGTAACTTAAAATTTTTTAAACTAAAATACGTCCGTCAAAGAATACAGTGAGTCAGGTAAAGATGTATTCACTATGGATTTAAAATTCAAACTTTTTTTAAAACTTTACTCACAAAGGATGAAGGTCTAGCTGCCTTTAATTTGTCACTGTGCACTTGACTTTATAATTTTGACATTTGTTACAGTACAGCCGTTACAGGGCGTAGTAGCTAGCAGCGGCGCACAAGGATGATTCACTGCATTCTTAAGACAGACGGACTATAGCTGAACGGACTAGACAGTCAAAATCTTAGGACCCTATCCACAAAAGAATGAATACTGACTTACTAGCCTGAATAAAGTTTAGTTTTGTAGTCAGACATTAGAGTTATTTTGGGCTAGCACTGACCGAGTTGAACCCTGCAACAGCGCCGCTGCTTTCCTGTATCTTGGCGAAACGCACACGGGGTCGAACATGGAGGCTCCGTCACATAAACTGGACTCCACAGCGCCTGTGCCTACCTCCCCACTCCCACATCTAGACACTAGGGCAGGTACTGACCGAGGTGAACCCTGCAACAGCGCCGCTGCTTTCCTGTATCTTGGCGACGCACACGGGGTCGAACATGGAGGCTCTGTCACATAAACTGGACTCAACAGCACCTGTGCCTTCCTCCCCACTCCCACATCTAGACACTAGGGCAGGTACTGACCGAGGTGAACCCTGCAACAGCGCCGCTGCTTTCCTGTATCTTGGCGACGCACACGGGGTCGAACATGGAGGCTCCGTCACACAAACTGGACTCCATAGCGCCTGTGCCTACCTCCCCACTCCCACATCTAGACACTAGGGTACTTACCGAGTTGAACCCTGCGACAGCGCCGCTGGTTTCCTGTATCTTGGCGACGCACACGGGGTCGAACATGGAGGCTCCGTCACACAAACTGGACTCCAGTAGCGCCTGCGTTTGAGCTTGCGACATGATCTCCCCAACTCCCAGCGCTAGGGCCGTCGACTGCACAACAACGAGTGCACATTACTTCTATTTTTTGGCAAAAAAAAAAGTTTCGGTCGCTTTAATTGTAAAAGTTATACAGGCTGAATCAGAGGTGTTTTTCCATTTTAATTGAAAACTATTTATTTATTGTTGAAGTACACAATATACTCGTATATTAGGGTTTTAATATTTTTTCTATGATATCATCCAAGAGTGCGTCTTGTCGCTATTGACAATCTTTTAATCTGAACTGAGAAATTTCGGTAACAGCTCTTCAAGACTATGGTTTGGTGAAATGTTTTGCATTTCAGTGACTATGTTTTCTTCCAATTGTTCAAAAGACACTGGGTTGTTGACGGAAACTTTAAAGATAAGGTATCCCCGAAGATAAAAATCCTTATGGGTAAAATTCGGACTGCGTGCCTGCGACTGTAAAACTGAAGTGGAACATTTAAAATACTAGAACGTTTTCAAGTAGACAGGCCAAATAATTCTCGAACAGACTCTTTAGTGTAGGCAATGAAGCAGTTAACCCCAACATAAATTTCCCAGGCAGATTTTATTTGACAGAATGATAAAGAATCATGAATTAAATGTAAATTCAAAACATCCAAAAAAAAATTTACTTACAAAAATACTTTTTCATACATTTTTGTAATTTTTGTATGGAAAAATTAGAAGTAGGCCAAATAGTCCTCGAACAGACTCTTTAGTGTAGGCAAGGTAGTTGACCCCAAAATAAATTTCCCAGGCAGATTTTATTTGACAGAATGATAAAGAATCATGAACTAAATGTAAATTCAAAATATCCAAACAAAAGTTTTCGAAAAAAATTTTCATACATTTTTGTAGTTTTGGTATAGAAAAATTCAAAGTACCGATTTTTTTTGGATTTTTTTATAGTATGTTTGTCTCATGTAGTGTAATACCCCAGCAAAGTTTCATCGACTGAGGATTTAATACGGGGGTCTTCATACAACGATCCGCTTCGTTGCCTAGACTACACGCCCTGTGTTTACGGGTCCTCGCGATGTCCTAGGTCGCCCGGATTGTTATTAATTTAAAGTTGAACCCGTCGCCTCAAACTACTGTACCAATTTTTTATGGTTTAAATTTTTAGAACTTAATTGATTATAAAAAAAAAATATTCATATAAAATAACGAGAGATTACATATTTTAGTCTTTACAGTTGTGAAGACAAAAAAATAGCTTTACGGTACATTATTATTTTAGTGTAAATGAAGGATTTTCTATATGAACCAAAACGTCTCGCAAATTCAGTTGTTGATGAGCACAAAATTTCCATTTAGCTTCGCAGAATCGCAAAGGCAAAGCGCGCGTTGTTGTCCAATTTTTTTTTCGTACTTTAACGCAAAGGTGCACTTTTGAATAAAGTTTATCACAAGCACAGATAAGATAAGTCTTGTTCTTTCTTGTCAATGCAAACACAAAGTTACCGATTACCGATTTTACTCAAGAAAACAAGCAACTTTCCCAAAGATAAAAATTTTATACTCAAAAATTTTTTTTCGTCTCCCCATAGTAAAGTGGTCACGTGATCGACTCATTTTGTATGGGAGGGTGAAAATTTTTTTCGAGTAAAAAATTTACATAAACACAACATTTACATAAACATTAACATAAACGTCTATCGACTAATCAATTCAAATATTTCCTTTCCTTACGTACCAGGACCAAATTCAGGACGTTCTGAATAAAGGCCAGGTTAAAATTACCCTAAACCGACGAGCATGTATGAAAGGATTGATGCAAGTTCAGGAAGCAAGGGAAGTATGTCAAGATCGTAGCAGGTAGAGAACTGTGGTCTCTGCTTACCCCGACGGGAACAAGGCGTGATATTATGTATGTATGTATTTCCTTGTAGATTGTGCTGGAATTTATAAATTAGACATCTTTTACACTGTACCGCAATCATACAATAAATTATCTTTATCTTTATCTTTTTTAAGCAAACTTCGGAAAGAGCGGGGAAATGGTATTTTTTTAGACATTTTTCATCCCTTAAAAAAAACGCTAACTAAAAGCGCCAACTGGCCAGCTTCCTCATCATTGCCTACTCTTATCCCAATTAATTTGGGGTTGGCGCAATTTTTAATCGCTTTCAACCGTCATGTGAACATTTACTGGCTTCTTTATTTCCCAAATCATCTTTCATACGAACTTACATCCATATACCACAATCTATCGATTCTGTAATCAACTTTTACGTTGAAACAACCGCTACTCCAATGCTCACGCCATTCCACTCGTATTCGACATGTAGCTGGCCAGAACATTCAGTTTAAAGACAAAGGTCGTATTGATAAATCCCTCTCAAACGTGAGATTACCCTCAAGAGGTATACCGAAGGATAAAAAGAGATTCCTAAGAACAATCTCATACTTGAGAGAAATTTCCCAATACGGGCCAAGGAGTGCATTTCTTACCACAATGATTCTTTCGAACCTGGTGAGCGTCTTGAAGGTATCGACTTCGTTGTAATTCCAGTATGAAGCGGGCGCCAACCCTTGGAACGACTTGAACTTAGCGTTGTACTCCGGACGGAGCGAGTTGAGGACCAGGAACGTGGTGCCGCCTTGCGAGTGGCCCACGTAGTGCACCTGGGGGAGATACAACAGCTGGAATAACACTTTAAATACAACGTGTAGACATTATGCTCCCGATCCAACTAAAAAACCTCGAAATTTTTTCTTCTCTGCCTTAGTGATAACGCGGTAGACACATTTTGAATGGCAAGACGAAACATTTATTCGATTTATTGTTCTCTAGGATTCGAAAGTTGCATGGTTTTTAACTGTTAAGCTTTAAAGTTTAAAATGTAACTAAAGTTGTAAGTACATGTATCTAGATCGCTTTTCTTTTAAAATACTTACTCGTACATCATATATCAACGAAAAAGCCACATGCTCAGCTGGTAGCTCCTAACAGTGAGGTACTTTCCAGTTACTATACTCGTATATGGTGTTTCTCTTCAACATAGTATGATAATTGCTACCTGTACAAGCTAATTCACATGACTTGCTGAAGACTACGTCATCGGCTTTTGATTGGCCGCAGATCACGTTAAGAAATCCCGGCCCTCAGAGTTGATGGTCTAACGCGCGAGTAGTACCTAGTTGCTTCTTGCTCACCTGTGTTTGTCCAGTGGTGTCCAGAATATAGTCAACGAAGGCAGCCAGGTCGTAGCGGCCAATCTCTTCCCAGCTGAACATCCAGAACTCCTGGCGCTCGGGGCTGATGGTCTCGTGAGCGCGCGAGTAGTAGTTGCCGCGAGCGTTGCCGATCCAAACGTCGTAGCCGGCTTCAGCGAGGAGATACGCTGGGAGAACAGGGTACAATTATCTTATAATTAACCTGAAACTTCGAAGCACCCTTCACTCATAATATATAATTTGAATGCCTTTCTTTATGTCAGTAAATTGTATACTCTTTGGCTTATTTCTGTGAGATAGCAACAGTGATTCTTACAGTAAACATTCACAAAAGTTAAGCAACGTTAGGAGACTGTAAGTGGTAAAATAACTATTCATTGCTTTGAGCCAGTGGTTATCCCGGTCCTTATTTCAGATCTCTTATTAGGCCATTTTAGAGGCAACTTGATAACTCAATCTGACAATTGGGTTAGTCTAGCCACTAAACTGACGATGTGTCATTGCACGATTATTTGTAACAAACAAATTTTGAAGAGGTTGCCCTGTCACAAAATGGAATCAAGTCATGTTTATGTAGAGGGAGAATCTCATTCAAGTTAGGTAAGCTCAGGTTCTCAACTTTAAGTATTAAAAGCGGTTAAACCGCTCATGAACACAGCTCATAAAACAGATATATACAAATTTAATAGACGTAGTAGGTTCACGATAAGAAGGAAAATTAGGTCCTTACACCCCTGATTAGCCAGTTCTAAAGCCGAGTTTAGTAGTGCAGTAGAGCGAGAAACATACAAAGCGTCATTCCAATTTCAAAACTAAATAGAGTTTGCAGCCGCGCGTGGCCGGTAGAGTGAGGTAAGTGAAGGAGTACTCACAGATCGCCCTGCCGGGTCCCACGTAGCAGGACGAAGTCCGCGGAGGAGGCGAGTAGACCGTGCATGAGGAAGACGACGGGGCGCGCGCCAGGCTGGCTGTGAGAGTGAGACGTCAGCAGGTAGAGTGAGGGAGATAGCGGTACTCACAGAGCGCCCTGCCCGGGCCCAGCACGACGAAGTCCGCGGAGGAGGCGAGTAGACCGTGCATAAGGAAGACGGCGGGGCGGGCGCTGGGCTGGCTGTGAGAGTGAGACGTCAGCAGGTAGAGTGAGGGAGATAGTGGTACTCACAGAGCGCCGTTCCGGATCCCAGCACGACGAAGTCCGCGGAGGAGGAAAGTAGACCGTGCATGAGGAAGACGGCGAGGCGGGCGCTGGGCTGGTTGTGGGAGTGAGCCGTCAACAGGTATAGTGAGGGAGAAAGCGGTACTCACAGAGCGCCGTGCCGGGTCCCAGCACGACGTAGTCCGCGGAGGAAGAGAATAGACCGTGCATGAGGAAGACGGCGGGGCGGGCGCCGGGCTGGTTGTGGCGGTCCCGTCCTCGCGGGATGCGGTGAGCCGTCACCAGGTAGCCGTCCTCCGTGCGGACCGTGTGTGTCTCCACCGGGTACCCGTACTTGCTGATCAGACCCGGCTGCGGGCATGACCATAGAATACATGAAACAGAGTTAGAAAGGCAATGCTGACAATTTTGTACGGGAACCGGTGTCGCCAGTTTGCACACATTTACACGATAAATTATTTTCACTACATAAAAAAACCGCTAGCTATTTGTCGTCTACTGGTGAATCGAAAAAGTCAAAAGAGCCAAATCCAAGCAATCAAAAATTTACCGTATTACATTACGTTATAACATTATTTTCAAAAACGTCAACATCTGACGTTTTTGGGTGAGAAAGAGACAAAGATAAAATGTGGCCATACTAATAAAGTTTGCACAAAACGGTTCAAAAAGTATCCATTGGATCTTTCTTTGTTTTAACTTTCCTTTTAAATATTTCCCTAACAATATATTTATAAATGTGTGCAACATTATGCATAATACTTAAAAAAATAATTTAGATTTTTCTTTACTGAAAATAGAAAGTTAGCGATTTTGAAAAATTTAATTGTTGTGTTATACTGGTATCATTATTGTGCAAATGCTAGGGATGTATGTTTCATTGGACAAATTATCGATCAAATGGATTATTGTACTCTGGATTACAACTTTTCCACGAAACATAGGTTTGTTTTAGATTCGTACAGCTTGCAATAACTAACTCTAGCGATGGCGGTTAATGCGCAGAACACAAAAAACGAGTCGCGGGGGTGCGCGGGGTATGGTGGGGGAAGGACTGCGAAGCGTTCATTGGCTCTCCGCGTGTCACCATGCGCAGAAACTAATCGTCACGCTAATGTTAGGTTGTGCAAGCTGTTTTATTTTTTATATCTCACTAAAATCACAGATTAAATAATACTAAACTAACGTTTACAGATCCGATTCTCAGGCGGCGGGGTGAAGAAGGACGTACCTGATGATAGGGAATCCAGGCGCTGGTTCTTATTAGAGGTCACACTGCATCAATCAATCTTTACACAAAACATTGTAAATTCAAAGTCACTTTGTATTATACATAGGTGTTTTTGTCGTTTTAGATATTATTTTCATGAGAACAGAATTGCGCGCGGCCATTGCTTTTTCATTGATGTTTCAGGTCATGCACGGGGGGGGGGGGGGAAGAGAGGGAAGGATGCGTTCTTAATTAGTTTTATTGTGTTGTGTATTGCCTGGAAACGCATCATAATAACTTTTGTTTGAGAAGCCAAGTATTTACTTACACCTTGTATACGAGTTTTAGTTTTATACTCATTCTTTATTAGGGTTTCGTACCGAAAGGGTGAAAAACGGGCCCTATTGATATGCCTCCGATGTCTGTCTGACTGTCAGTGGGCTGTATCTCATGAACCGTAATAAATAGAAATTTGAAATTTTCACAAATTGTGTATATCTGTTGCCGCTACAACAACAAAATTTTGTTTGAGCTGTATCTCATGAACAGTAATAAATATATAAATTAAGTGTGGCTCCGATACTAAAGACCTTTTTTAGGCGATTTTTGTTTATGCTCTATCTTAAAAACGGGAACACTTGAAAACAAGAAAATTGCAAGTTTATAGTGCATAAGCTATAAAATAAAAATTGCAATGTTTATAGTGCATAAGCTATAAAATAACAAAAAATAATAAAATCTAGTCAAGCTCGTGTCGGACTCAAAAAATCTAGCACAGGAACATACTGAAATTTCTAATACAATCGTGATTATGTGGTGGTACGGATCCCTCGGTGCGCGAGTCCGACTCGCTCTTGGCCGGTTTTTTATTAGAAGATCCCTGCGTGTAAATATTCTTCAACAATAAAATAGATCATGAAGCATTGTTTTGTTTTATTATTTACATGATATTTACATGATATTTACATTTTTCTTATTTATATCTCACTAATATTATAAAGATAATTTATTTTAGTTTGAATTTTTGACTTAGACCTAGAAAAGCATAATATCTACTCTTTTTTAGAATCCCACGCAAATGAAGTCGTGGGCAACTGCTAGTCAGCAATAAGAAGAACCAACAAATTAAATTAATATACCAGTAAAGACGTGTGTGGTAAAGTTGGTGTCCCTCCGGGAAGTGATTTCGGTTTCTTACAGGTATAGCGTATAGCAAGAGGCTTTAAATGTCTTCTTTGTGCCGAAAAGATGATGTCACTCTCCAAAAAGTGTTTGGAGCAAGTATAACTTGTTTTGGTGGCTAACCAATCTTTTTGCCCTGTGGCATCGATCCATCTTTGCTTTTCTTTTGGATCAACTGGGTGGGTAGCTGCCAAAAATCTCTTTCTAAAGTTGGGATTTAGTATGAGTGCAAACAATTTTTAATTTTTTAATTATTAAAAAATTATTGGTTAACTTCAAAGCTAAAAAATATATACAAGTAAGTATTCAACATTACAGGAATAATTCCAGTATACAGAAATTTATCGATATCGTTGTATTTTTGGAAGCACTTTTGCTCTGGTTTCGACCGGCTAAAAAATATTTTTGTTTTAGGGCTCCCGCACACGACCGAGAATCGGTGGCCGATTTTTTGTCGGCATCCCGCTCTGACGTGTTATCACCTGAATCTTCCCTCCTTGTCCTGGCCGATAATCGCCCACCGATTCTCGGTCGTGTGCGGGAGCCCTTAACAAATATAGTGGATAAAAAGGTATTCAAAATGGTTATCGGTGGTACAATAGGCCTCCATTTTGCTAATTTTTATCTTTGCTGTGAGCTGGACGTGATAATATCGCACAAAACGGCATTTTCTTAAAAAATACGTCGCTGTTCTTTACGCCATTGAGTCGGGCAAATGACTGAAGGGGTCATTTTGAGGTTTTGACGTTTGTTTGTCCTACGGACCTATCCGTGGCACGCGGGGCCCGCCTACTTCGCCTTTCTAACTCTGTTTCATGTATTCTATGGGCATGACACACAAACATCAATACTATCATATACAGCGCTGGGCAAAACAAGTTTTTATTTTTGCTGTCCTATGAAATACAAACCACGTAAGTTACTTATACAATGTGTCCCAGGGATAAGTGACCGCCTGGCGTTTTTTGAATATTTGTACAAAATTATTAATAATTACTTTTATATTTGGGACTTAGCAGCTTTGGTTTTTTTTTATATTTTTTTTTCTTGTTTTGTATAGACGCGTGACGTGCTGCAGTTTTTTTACGATATTTCCTAAGTTTGTTAATTTTTTTCCATTATTTTTTTTTATTGACTAGCCGACATCATAGTTTATCAATTAAAATTATTAAACATAACTAAAATGTAGTAAAACATTTATTAAATAAAAAACAAAATTAAAATTGGAAGAAAAAAAAACTCCTTTTTTCAGTTTTTTCAAAATAAGTCTAGAAAATGCCACATATCACATTTTTTTAATTTATTAATTGACTACATGATATTTCCTACAATAGCTCAGAACAATGTTTGTTACTATTTCAAACATGCACCAAACTACAAACTCTTGAATCAGACCTTTTCTCGTTACAAAACACAAAAATGATGCAGGTAATTTTTTTTTACTTAAATAATTACATCTAATAAAAAAAAGTATCTAATCCTATACTATTAAATGAGCAATATTTGTGTATATATATATTTGTAATCGGTTTCTCGAAAACGGCTCTAACGATTTCGATGAAATTTTGTATACAGGGGTTTTTGGGGGCAAAAAATCGATCTAGCTAGGTGTCATGTCTGGGAAAAATCGTTTTCACCTTCATTTTTAACATTTCTTAGCGCATTTTAGTGCGTTCAAGAAAACTTACAGCGCCATCTGTTGTTGAGTAGCATAGCTTGCTCACCCGATGATATTTTCAGGTTGAGGCGGCTATTATAGAGCGAAGCTCGGTCGCCCAATTACTGGATATCAAGACGCCTAGCAGTGTCAATGAAATGATGAGTGTCAGTGTGTTTGAAAAAACTGAAAAAAAGGAGTTTTTTTTCTTCGAATTTTAATTTTGTTTTTTATTTAATAAATATTTTACTACATTTTAGTTATGAATAATCATTTTAATTGATAAACTATGAAGTCGGCTAGTCAATAAACAAACTTAGGAAATATCGTAAAAAAACTGCAGCACGTCACGCGTCTTCACAAAAAAAGAAAAACATCCTTTAAATTAAAACCAAAGCCGCTAAGTCCCAAATATAAAAGTAATTATTAATAATTTTGTACAAATATTCAAAAAACGCCGGGTGGTCACTTATCCCTGGGTAGGCAAGTTTGTAGGTAGGTATTAATATAAGGTCCTACTGAAATAGTAAACATCAAATGCGCTATCAGCTGATACAGTTTATATGGGAGGTAAAAAAATATTTTCGTATTTTGACCTATGTGACTTATGTTGTCCCGTGTGGTGTCGTAAGAGGCAAGCAAGGGTTTATAAACCGGAGGATGGGCTGCAGAGTCATTCCGTGTATCGTACCATCTTATACAGGGTTTCCTGTAAATAGAGGATATCCCTTCACCCACCAAGAGGCCTCATCATGGCCTACTACATGCCAAAATATAGCCTGATAAAAATTGAAATTTTAGTTTTACTTTTTTTTTTTCGATTTTTCCGCCTTATAACAGTTTTTTTGTTGCTGTGTCTACAAATGTTAACTTTTTGACTTAGTTTTTTTTTTATTACTTGTGAACATTTGCTTTATCTAAAACAGTCGTTTTCATCAGTGAAATTTAAAAAAGTCAAATTTATGCCAGGTCCAAAATGTGACTTTTGTCCTTAAAAAATTCAATACAAAAAAAAAAACATTCGGAAAATATACAACGTGTTAACGGAATAAGCGAAACTGAGAAAATAGTTTGTTCAGAATCGAGAGTAGAATCAATTTCACGGGTTTTTGACAGGAACAACTTTTATTTTTTTTATTCTATTCTGAACATTTCTGTGGATACGCGCGCTGGCGACCGGTGCCGCGCGGACCATGAGCGGTGAGGAGGGGAGGAAAGCGTGCGCGGAGTGCGCGGACTAGAACAACGATAAAACTAGAACTATGAACTTTAAAATAACAATATCTAGAAAAAAATATTTTTTAAAGATTTTTTTTACGGGAATGGATTTATTTTAATAAAATTTGTTGGGGTGAATGAGGGTTTCGCTTATTCCATTAACACGTTGTATAACAATGATACCATTCTGAAATTGGCATTTTTTTTATTATTAAATTATTACACTTAAATATTAAAAATATAATAAAACAATGCCCCGCAAAACTGTTTCAACAGTTTGACTGCGGGAAAGAAAAAGAAAAAAGAAGTTCATGATATAACTGATAGTTTACGTAACTAGTTACCTACTAAGCAAGTTTTTAAAGTTATGGGCACGGCACCTGTGGTACATATTTTTTACACCATAGCCCACCAAAGTTAGTGGTTTCTTTTGGTTAATTTAAAAACCTCGCATAAAACTGCCTTTTTTAAATTTCAAATCTAATTCACTGTTGAAAATAAGTCCACAAGTAATTTAAAAAAAAAACTAAGAAAAAAGTTATCATTTGTAGACACAGCAACAAAAAACTGCTACAAGGCGGAAAAAAATCGAAAAAAGAAGAAAAAAGGTTCAAACACAAAAACCTTACAACTTTTTATCAGGCTATATTTTGGCATGTAGTAGGCCATGATGAGGCCTCTTGGTGGGTGAAGGGATATCCTCTATTTACGGGACATCCTGTATACTGCAGTCACCATCAACCACGGTACATGGTGCCAGCCGTAACGCTGACAAGCGTAGTGACCAAGTTACTTCCCCTCTATATTGTTCCAGCAACAGCTGGAAGTCTGGTGGGGGCTCCATGTCCTGTAGTGGACGTATTATGGGATGTTATGATGATGATGATGAAATAGATCGCTATCAGCTGATGCAGTTTCTATGGGAGTAAAAATTTTATTTTGTATTTCGACCTATATTCCTTGGGAAAGTTGTTCAGTTTCATGGTCTTAATAACATGCTTAAATTATGTTCACCATTTCTGTTGGAACTTTTATATGGATCTTTGTAATATTGAAATAAATTAATATGAAGATGTTAAGATAACAATTTGTAAAGGGTAATCATAATTTTTTTCTTGTTTTTCGACCCAGCATGTGTCCGAAGGAAGGCCCAGTAAGATTTTTGTCCAAAAACTCAGTTGTTCCATAGGTATAGGTATGTACCTACTTGGTCAAGGTCGCAAGTAGTCCAGAACTAATTGTGTATTGTAGAGTTTTAAATAACCTTATATGCATGGCGGTAAAGTTACTTCAGGTTCTTTACATTGAAGTGTGGTTTGCACTTGTACTCATTGACGCTAAGTTTTTTAAAATAAGTACCTAGCTCAGGTTCAAATATCACACTGCTATTATTTTATATTTCTCACGAATCAGGAAAAGGGCAAAATGTAGCTTAATTTACATTTTAAATTTAATTTATGAAATAAGGTAATAGGTTTTCAAAATGACAGCAATCATACTCCCATCCCCACTCTAGGAAAACACAAATAAACCCAGATCCAATTCATCATCATCATCATCATAACATCCCATGAAACGTCCACTACAGGACAAGGAGCTCCCTCCAGAAGTAGACTTAAAGCTAGAGCTTTTGCTGGAAAAATGTGGAGGGGAAGTACCATAGTCACCTCGCTTATTAGCGTTACGGCTGGCACAATGGACCGCGGTTGTAGGTGACCGCAGTAAGTAAGATACAAAGGAGAATGCTGCTGCCCATCCTCCAGTTAACCCTTAGTCGCCTCTTACGACACCCACGGGTATGTATGGGTTGGTACTATTCTTTGCCGGCACCGCACGGGAATCCAATCGATCCAATTAAGAATACTTAAAGTCATCATTTGGGTATTTGCCCCGACAGGAACGTTCAACGCAAAACTAAAGATTTTGGAAACCCACGCGCACGCAGCGCACATTTACATCAATGCGCAAAATAGTCGTGCTCTGACCGACCTCACAAACCCTGGTGTCAGAGTTATTGAGCCGGCAAAGGCCTCTGACATGGCTCATTAGTAGTCTAGGCCTTGGCTAAGGTTCTGTAGGGAAATGAGTGTACATAAAAAAAAATCAGGAATGGACACCCAGTCCCTTTTACAGCTATGACGTCATAATTTTTTTGTATAGGATTTTAAAAAAATTCTAAAAATTTATCGTGTAGTATATCAAATGGCTTTAGGAGCTGATTCTGGAAATATACTACATTGCCAGATACGAGTATGAGCATCTGGTTATCTTAAAATCAAAGACTTATTTTCAAAACACACTAAGATTGAGCTCCTACAGGGAAAAAACGGCTGAATAAATTTTTGTAAAATATACGTCCAATGACTCTTTATATCCTCATTAATAAATTGAATGAAAGCAATTTTGAAAATATTGAAACCAAAACTAGATAAATAGAATAAGGTTTTCGATAAAAAATGGTCCTACACTAAAATGTTCAAAGTCTCTTTTATGATGTTTGATATTAAAGAAATCATTGGACGTTTAGTTGGCAAATTATTAAATTTAGGATATGACTACAGTTTTTTTAATCATTATTTGTCACAAAATTAAATGGGCAAACGAACAGGTGGTTTGTCTCTTGAGCCGATAATTTTTAAAAATATAATATTTTTTGTTGCCAATATTTTCAAAATTGCTTTCATACCTACTATTTATTAATGAGGATATAACGAAACATTGGACGTATATTTCACAAAAAGTTATTCAGCCGTTTGTTCCATGGAGGAGCTCAAACTTGGTATGTTTCGAAATTATTTCTGTGATTTTAAGATAACCAGATGCTCAAATGTGATAATGTAGTATATTTCTAGAATCAACTCCTAAAGCCCTTTCATTTGACATACTACACGATAGGAATATTTTTTTTTTTTTAAATCCTATACAAAAAATTTATGACGTCTGGAAAATGGACCGGGTGACGGATTATCACCCGAGTCACAGATAATAAATACTTACTAGGTCAACTGCTAAACATTCCTGACTTTTTTTTGTACACTCATTTCCCTATAGAACCTTAGCCAGGGCACAGATGCCAGGGCCTACATCCATAGCGACTACATCCGTAGATAGTAGTCGCGACCAACGGCTTAACTTGCCTTCTGAAGCACGGAATCATCTAACTTTTTAGACAATCAGCAATGTCCTAACCAAACTGGGGAAGTCGCACAAAAGGATTTTTTTTTGACAGTGTCTCCAGCGGGAACCGAACCCAGAACCTCCGGTTCGAGAGCCGAGCGCTCTAACCACTAAAAGAGGCTTTCTGAAATATCATAGCGTCTTCATAAACATTGGTGGAGTAGCGAGCGCCGGCAGCCGTGCGCATGAGCTCCTCGACCTGGTCCGCATGCGGGGAGCGGCCGCCCGCAGCCGCCGCCCACACCCCACACAGGCACAACACTGACACCAGTTTACACGTGGGGGCCATACTCACATCACACTGAAGATGACCCGATCGTGTTTCCGCTTATGTACGATTCGTTATCAGTGATTTTAGTTATAAAGATTAGAATTTTGCACTTTTAGGGTTAAAAACAGGAGAATTTTTGGGTTCTTTCTTCGATTGGTTGATCGCGAATTTTTTTTCATCGTTTTTACATCTGATGTGTGTTTACCGCTAAACTTGGTTGAGATAATTGGTTTATGAAGTTTTTGTCGTTACTTTGATTTTACTTTTATTTTGTCCTTTAAGGGTCGGCACCCCTAGATTGGGTAAAACAGTGCGGCCTATTGCGATATTATGATAAAAAAAACCGGCCAAGTGCGAGTCGGACTCGCGCACTGAGGGTTCCGTACCACCACATAATTATAATTGTATTAGTTGAAATTTCAGTAAGTTAATGTGCTAGATTTTTTGAGTCCGACACGCGCTTGTCCAAATTTTATAATTTGTTGTTATTTAATAGCTTATGCACTATAAACATACCAATTTTCAAGTTTGTACCCGTTCCCGTTTTTTTTAAAATAGAACTAAAACAATAATCGCCTCCGCGACCATCCAACTTGACCCCTCTCTTATATGAATGTTCTTGAAACGGGAGCTCACCACAATTGGTTACCATTAGTTGTGAGTAAAGTTGTAATATTTAATGATTTCAGACTTTTCCCTTTATTTAAACTATGAGACCTAGCTTCTTGCCAAATTTCATAATTTTAGGTCAACTGGAAGTACCCTGTAGGTTTTCCTTTTTTGCATAAATGTATGGAGATGGCGACATAAAAAGCCATATCTTTTGATTGCGTCGTGGTAAAAAATTGAAATTTTCAGATCTTGTGTGGTTTATGGACCCTAACATATGGTATTAATTTCAACCTGACACCTTTACCCGTTCGTGAGATAAAGGGTCTTGACAGACAGACAGACAGACGGACAACAAAGTGATCCTATAAGGGTTCCGTTTTTTTCTTTTGAGGTACGGAACCCTAAAAACGGAACCCGTATAGGATCACTTTGTTGTCCGTCTGTCTGTCTGTCTGTCAAGACCATTTATCTCACAAACGGGTAAAGGTACTAAGTTGAAGTTAATACCATATATTAGGGTCTATGAACCACACAAGATCTGAAAATTTCAATTTTTTACAACCACGGAATCAAAAGATATGGTATTTTATGTCCTCCTCTTCATACATTTATGCAAAAAAGCAAAACCTACAGGGTACTTACCGTTGACCTAAAATTATGAAATTTGGAAAGAAGCTAGGTGTCACAGTACAAATAAAGGGAAAAGTCTGAAATCATTAAATATTACAATTTTTCTCACAACTAATAGTAACCAATCGTGGTGAGCTCCCGTTTCAAGAACATTCATATAAGAGAGGGGTCAAGTTGGATGGTCATTGAGGCGATTTTTGTTTTAGTTCTATTTTAAAAACGGGAACACTTACAAACTTGAAAATTACTACGTTTATATAAAATAACAACAAATAATAAAATTTGGTCAAGCGCGTGTCGGACTAAAAAAATCTAGTACATTAACTTATTGAAATTTCAACTAATACAATTATGATTATGTGGTGGTACGGAACCCTCGGTGCGCGAGTCCGACTCGCACTTGGCCGGTTTTTTTTTTTATACGACACGTAGGTTTTTTACAATATGTTATCAAATCTACCTAAATTTATCGACTACAAATGCCATACAAAATGGCGAACAGATTATATCAGTTTGCAGAGCAAACCTTGATTCGATTTTCCATCAGAACACGGCGGAACGCCGTTCAAAGCACCGGTTCACAATTTTTCTTGATGTTTTCGTGTACCTACTTTTATATGCTTGTTCCCGTAGGTGTTACTTAAACTCTAAGTACGAGTAAACTAAAATTTTTTGTTTATATGTCAGTAAGTTTATAAGTTTTGTAATGATAAAAAGGAAATATTAATTTGTTACAAACCAGAAGGGAAATTGGTTCTTAAGAAATGAAGCACGGATAAACTTAACCAACATTTTATTGAAATGGTGTTATTTCAACATTTGCTGACAAAACCGAATTTCTTTAAAATTAACACAACACGGCAGGAAATCCTAGGTACTACAGCTACACATACATACACACATTGACACACAAATATTTATACGCTTTAATGTGCATGTTTTTATTTCATTACTATAATTTTAATTTCAACGTCTATTTGTATTTACATCTAAAGTTAGTGCCAATTCATCTTGTGTTTGTTTTGTTTTATCTTTATCATTTAATTTGTGTCCTGCTCAATTTGTACCTGATGAAACGGTAACTACGATACAGGCTGCGCCTAGTGTGTTTGCCAAAGCTTTAAGTGTATTTGTAAACTTTGGACAATTTTAATAAATTTATTTGTATTTGTATCTGCTCCCGGTCCAGTGTAGGAGAGGCTGGTGTCTGTCATACAGGTCTCCTAGTATAGACACCAGTCTTTCACATAGACGAACTTTACTAGTGTGTCTTACTTACCCATACTGTACAAATCATCTATGTGAGAGAATAATAAAGTTTTTTGTATTTGTATTGTATTTTTTTGTAACTATATACGCTTCTAGGAAGTCTGATCCGATCGTTCCAACAGGCGAGCAGCAAAGGACAGACACATAGGGTGTCCAGGCTGCTTATATAGGCGATGTTGGTTGGTGTTGCCAGTGCAGCGTGGTGGATGCACCTAACACGGCCTCTCCTGACATGCCAGCGTCCTCGATGGCTTTCGAGCTGACCAAGCCACGTCACTCGAGGTAGCTGTCCTTGCTTCATCTCTTCATAGTCATCAGAACCTACAGGAAAAAGGCTCTGAACATCAACAAATAAAAATAACCTGAAGCTCTGTCTTTCATCTATGCAATCCAGACAAAACAAAGAAAACAGAAAATTAGTCAGTCAGTTTCGAAACTGACAAATCATCATCACACTGTACAGCATACAAAATATGTGTATGCGATCACGCACAGGTTGTACAAAGAATGAGCGAATAACGTGAACTTTGAATTCGTTTGATGGATTGCGTTTATCTCAGCTGTACCAGATTTGATCTTAGGTTTTGCAATTCTAATAAGTACTTGGGTACTTGCACTAGATACGACTTTTTACTATTTTGTGATTAGTCTCATTGCAACACGTGATGCTGTATTAAAATAATTGGTTTGGTCTCACCAAGTTTGTTGATACGTGTGCAGAGTTTCACACAAAGAAACGTGTTGCGTTGCGTCCGGTTGAAGCGCAGGCCGACAAGAGTACACGACTGCTGCGGCTGCTGGTGGGAACCGGTCCTGTGGCGCCCCTGCTGCAGCACCTTCCGAACGCTCTACCCGGCGGCACCGCACCACACGACGCAGCGGGAATGAAACAGCGCGGCCGCGGGTCACTCCCGAAGCAGTCAGTTCCGGGTTCGCTATGGCACTCCATCCACATAATGGAACTCATCAATATCTAAGCACATGAATGACAACACTGAATTCGATGCAGATTAGTACGCAACTTATTTGCTTGAAATAGCAAGCGGACTAGTAGTGATCTTAATTTGTTCATAACGTTATTGCACCAGTATAACAAACGTACACTTTGCTACAATAGTAGTTACTCTGTTAAGCACAAATGTACTAACAACATAATAAAAATTTCAGACAACGTATATTTCGAACGACGTATACTCTATTCAAAGAGATTTTGCAAAATTACGCTTTAGGGGAAAGCTATAAAACTCGATATGATAAATTTCCGGACTTTTATCATACGTACTCCCATGAAAAGGAGCAGCGTGATAGACACGATCTTTATCCTCCTGCAGCTTCATGCAGTCATGTTCACTTGTCAGACTTAGCTAATTTGATGTCGTCAGCGAACAATAGAACCATTGAATTTTGAACTATATCCGGGAGGTCGTTAACCAATAATACAAAAAGTAAAGGTCCAAGATTTGACCCTTGACTGATACCAGAAGGCGTTCAATAGGGATCAGACAAAAAACGCCCATATTTAACAAATTGTCCTTTGCAGACAATTAACTAGGGAATAATTTTAATAATTTTGGGGAAAACCCCATGTCCTCCAATTTCCCCAACATAACACCGCTGTCCACCCTATCTAACGCCTTCTGAAAGTCAAGATAAATTACGTCCACTTGATAACCCTGCTGCAGCTCGGTCGATACATAATCTAATAGGTGGACAAGGTTAGTAGCTACAGAACGTCTGGGTAGAAAACCGTGCTGATCGTTACTGATAAACGGGAGACATTTGGGTAATATCTGGTCACGCACGGTAGTTTCAAGTATTTAGCCAGCGCACTTAATATAGCAATAGGCCTGTAGTTCTCAACTGCTGTTTAAATAAAGTTTTAGGAACGGGAGAAACACGAGACTATTTCCATTTTATGGGTATTCACCTGTCTTCAGTATCAATTTGAAAATAAATGTAATAGGCTCAATCAAAAGATCAGCGCACCCTTTAATGACAAAAGCAGGTATTGCATCAGGACCAGGCGATGTCCCAGATTTTAATTTCCGGATTGAAATTAATAGGTCTGACTCTATAAAACTACATATATCTACATGCCTACTACTAGGTGCTGTTGATGAACTAACTGATTCCGGCATGACGAACTAACTGATAAAGGCAAGGCTCATCTGTTAGAATAACTGAGCTAAAATATTCCGCAAACGCTTTAGCAGCCTCAACACCACGATATTCATTATTGCCTCGCGTGACTTTTGGCTCTACTTTGACCTTTGCTTTGCAGTGCACTAACAAATGCCCAAAACTGCTTAGGATCGGTAGTACGTATTTGATCTGATATTGCATAAATGTAATCATTGTAGGCAATACCTATATCAATTTTGATTTTGCATCTTTATCGCGCAATCTCATTATACATTTCCTTATCTCCAGTACTTTTCCAAAGACGGTGTTAGTAATCCTTTGTTTCTATATTGCGTATGATAGTTTTTGTATAGTAAACAGGGTATGTTCTACTACATGAGCGCTTTCTTATTTTCTTTTTCTATTTCTGTCAGATCCGCAGGAGTTGCTGATCTTTAAAGTATTAATAATTTGCATAATTTTCTTAGGAGTAGATGGTCTTAAGTACAAAGAAGTGACTTTGGACTTTATCTACACTAACATTGACAAGTCATACTCAGATTTGTTTACATTTCCAAGATGAGTATTTGCTAGTTTTAAGCCAATATTCGTGAAATACTCATTAAAAATGTCTGCTGCCTGAGATTCATTACCGGAAACCCTAATAACTTTTGAAGAATAGTTTTGTTAGAATTGACTTTCCTTCCAGATGCTTCATTAATGACCCAACATCCTTCAAAATTTTTGCCAGCTTTTTCAATATTTTTCTTAAAATATTTGTTTCTTGTTTTCCCAATAAGTAAATTACATAGATTTCTATAATTTACATATATATCCTTTAGAATCGGGTTTTCATTTTGTCTTTTATAATTTTTGTGCAGTTCATTTCTTTTCCTAATGCAATTCAATAGGCCCTGTGTTATCCACGGTGTTAATTTCTTTTTTCTATGTGGACTAATAAGTTTAACTATTTTGTTTTTGTTAATTAGGCTGTTCAATGTATTTGTAAAAAGTTTAGTGGCTCTATTGACATTATTCTCTTCGTAAACCTTAGACCAGTCCTGTTTTAGTAGATCTTCCTTCAGCTTTTCAAAGCCTATGACAAAGGTGCTGAATGTATCATTATTTTTAGTCTGCAAGTTTTCTCATGTTTTAAGCCACTAAAAATAAGACAGTGAATTCAAGGTTTTGGTAGTTGAAACTTGATGTGTAAACGAACTTACCTAAGTGATGTTTGACCATAATTATACTAGACGCTGCATACGAAAATATTTATTTAATTCACTAGGTAGTAGTATTATTTATTGTACTGGCATCGCACAATATTCAGATAAAAAGATAGAGAGAAAAGCTGTAGATAAAAATTTAATAAGAAAAAAGTACTGAAATCGCGACCGCAGTAGTTGGAACCCCTCCACTATACCGGCAGAGCCACATAAGGCCACGCGGTCGCTTAGCCATTCATTTTCATCTTTTTCACGACCAAATTCGGGTACATGCTTTTGCAAAATAGCTTGGGGGTAGACTGCTTCAGTTGAAGCGTAGAGAGAACGTACATACTGTTCGCAGACCCTACCGTGGTATCCATCCAAGCACCACTTTAATCAGTGGCTAATGGTAGAAATACTAGCATTGTGAGCTGGATTTTTAATGGTTTGTGTAAGCCTGTCCGACCTCTGAGTTTGGCAGCAAACAAGACTTTCCTTTAAATCTTAGTGTACTTCTTAACCAAAGAATAGAAGTTTTAAACACAGTTCAGGCCCGTTTAAGCCATATTTTCAAAAATTGTTTCTTTGTTTGAGTTGTAAACTTTAATATTGGATCAACTTATTGACGGTATTATTGACTGCAAGTGTACACGCTGTGGTATTGACAATAGGAGTCGGCCCGACAGCTTCTTCGTGAGTTTTTCTTTTGAAAGCTGTTTCTTACATTAGAATACCATCTAAACTAAGTTTGGATTCTATATCAACTGGTATGTTAGGAAGCTGGGTTTAGTTTTATGTATGTACCCATCAAGAGAATGCGAGAATCTCGGTTATTTCCTCAGAAAATAAAGGAAATATTTTGGCCAATATCATGTTCAAGACTAAAAGTGCAATCATTAAAATAAAAAGCTACCTCGCATCTACAGTTGAATAACTAGCAACAGAACACAAAAATAATTTGAAGGAGTTTGCAGGGCAAACACATCCTCTAAACCCCAATTTATTGCTTTAGTGAACTTTGAACTAAAAAAGTTATCATTATGTTTAGGGTATACGATCCTAGAGATGGACTCTTAAATTTTCTATTTCAAACGACACGATATTAATAATAGTTGTGCTAAAAGTAATTTAATTCATTCGTGACAAGTTGGGAGAGAGAGCCAGGAATCACGGCTGACTAGACAAGTGGATAAGCTAATATTTTACAGATGTTAAATTCAAAGATGAAAATCTTTTAGGTTACTGAAAAAACGGCAATTAATAAAATAAATATTTGCTTTTGTTGTTTTATTCAGTATACGTCTATACTTAACACATCGGTACCCTTCTCTACGATAAGAGTTAACGGAAGTTCAACCTGAGTGTTAGGTTGCGCAAAATTTGAGATTAATTTTAAAAAAAGTAAGTCGATTGACTACAGAGTTTTCTTTTAGCGGGTATTCGACAGGGCCAGCAGTCTAGCGAGAGGCGTGTTCGTTAACACGAGTAACCGTATTGAGAATTTGTAAAACTATTAGTCTTGAAGGAAATATGGCATTGTTAAAGTATACTCAATTTACTATTAGTACCTGCTACTGAAGAAATGCTGGAATAAAATAAGTGCATATTTGGACAGAACGAGTTTTATTATATATCAGAAGTGGGATGTAACTCTTCATTTACGTCCTACTACAAATTCTATTCAAGCACTTTTTATTAAGTTTATATAGTTAAGATTTACCTATGAAAAGCAAGTAGTCACCCACTCTACCCAGTCTACCCACTTAACGTGCCATAAGCTGAAAATTTCACTGTACGTGTTCATATTTTGTGACTTTTTATAATCATAAAATAAAGCCAATTGCAAATACGTAGTTGCGTGATAAATCAAGAGACAATATAAGAAGAAAGAATGCTTTATTATATTAGCTTATTGTACCTACACAGAAAGTGAAAAATAATATAAGTAAGGTATAAAATTTATCAAGAAATGACTAACACATTTTACTAACATTTTTCATGAAAAACACCGCCGTTGCCAAAAACTACGGCTTGCTGGTGAGCTGGTATTCGCCAGCACCTTTGCAGACCTGAAGATGTGATGATTTCCAAGCAGCTCTATCCAGTCATCTACGAGCTGATGTGCCACACAAAGGAATCGTCTTAAAAAAGCAAAATTGAAAATTTTGAGAAAAACCCACGACTGTTGTCATTCAAAAAATATTAAATAAAACTTTGGAAATTCCCCCGACTAAAAATAAATATTTTCACTTATCTATTCATATATTTTATAAGCCAAGAAAATCCGTCGGGGGCTGTAATTGCCATCTTTTCATAATTTATACTTAACTGCAGCAAACAAAAGCTATTTTACAACTAGCTCGTATGCACTATTAATTTACGTAAGATAAGGAATGGCAGCCCCGACGGATTTTCTTGGCTTATATAAAATATATGAATAGATAGGTGAAAATATTTATTTTTAGTCGGGGGAATTTCCAAAGTTTTATTTAATATTTTTTGAATGACAACCGTCGTGGGTTTTTCTCAAAATTTTCAATTTTGCTTTTTATTTTTAACGTTTTAGAGAATTCCCACTTTACTAGAGCGATTAAGAAGGACGTTGCGCGAGTAAAGAATAATTATTACTACACAGCACCCCCTGGTGAGTTGACTCCACAACTATAGTCTAAAAACTGTCTGTGATAAATATGATACTGATAGATAAATCTTATACTGAAAACCGTATCTAAATCGGTCAAACAGTTTTTGAGATAAATGGGAACATTTGCGTAAATATAAATTTATTATTACAGCGCCCCCTGGTGAGTTGGCGCCACAACTCTGGTCTAAGAACCATCACTGATAAATCATAAATCTTTTACTGAAAACCGTACCTAAATCGGTCAAACCGTTTTGGAAATAAATGGCAACATTTGCTTAGATAAAATTTATTATTACAGCGCCCCCTGGTGAGTTGGCGCCATAACTCTGGTCTAAGAACCATCACTGATAAATCATAAATCTTTTACTGAAAACCGTACCTAAATCGGTCGCACCGTTTTGGAGATAAATGGCAACATTTGCTTAAATTAAAATTATCATTACAGCGCCCCCTGGTGACTTGGCGCCACAACTCTAATCTACAAACCATCTTTGATAAATTATAAATCCATTACTGAAAACCGTATCTAAATCGGTTAAGCCGTTTTTAAGATAAAAGGCAATAAATGGCAACATAACTTTGCACACACAAACAAACACACAACATCTCACCCTAAACGCATATACCTTCTCCGTTCCGTCGTGGGTAATAAAAAAGAAAATTCGACGTGAAGTCGGCATGGCAATATTAAAGGTCACGTATTCTCTATTTTTATCATTATTTTCTACAAATGAGGTCTGATCGGGGGATTGTGAGGGTTAAATAAACTATGTTTCATTATGACTCGCACGTCAATGGAAGATGGTTTATAAACAGTTTACATGTGAAAGAAATCTGTACTTTGTTGTTTTTTTGACGTGCGTTATGTTGCAACATAAACGCTCGCGCCAGAAGTCATCCATTGACCCAGATCTTGGAGTTGGTTTTATCTTGTCATCTTTATACACCCACTCATTGAAACGGTAACAACCTCTGCAACTAATAATTATACTATGTCGGTAGACGTGAAAATGACTACGTGTTATGAAGGCGCGATACCCTTTTCTTAAGTGTAATGTGGGTAGAACATCATCATATCACCCAAAAGACGTCTAAGACCTCCACGATAGTGTGTAGTGACCGATAGCAGGTATTTGATTGTGCTTGAATGTGTCATCACTTCACAGGAGCAGGAATTATCAGTTTCTGATGAATCTTAGGAGCAGACGCTGCTGTTTTGTGGAAGCACAAATATTCCGTCTTCAGGATGTTAAGAGTTAGTAAGTTTTCTACCAGCCATTTGTTTATTTTTGCCATGCCCTCTTCGGCATATGCAAAGCATTCATCCCACGTGTTGCCACGAAAAATGATAGCGGTATCGTCGGCATTGAAGACAATATCTGCGTTTTCCAGTTCAAGGAGTAGGAGATCGTTGAGGTATACAGGAAAAAAGTCGGGTCAAAATAAGTGATAAAAACCGTGAGAGTATATATGTTCCTTGTCCGTGAGCAATCATGAGGGCAAAGACACTCTTTCAAGTCTTCCAACCGCCTCATTGCCCAATTGCCATTTACAATACTAACACAGAACTTTATGATAAAATATTCACTTTGACGTAAAAAATATTGAAAAGTACTAAGAAAAATTAAGACTAAAAAATATTTGAGTTAAAAATTTTACGATGTGTCGATGCCGGCACAAGAAAAACTAATGGCTAAGCGATCGTGTGGCCCTGTAGTTTATGATTTTGATTATTTATTTAAGTAAAACTAATTAATTTATTCATTTTTATCATTTAAATATTCATTTATTGTATAATAACATTTTCTTATAAGAAAGTTTTGAATAAACTGTTTATCATTTGCAGAGTTTTTGATAGACTCAGGGAGTTTATTATATATTTTAATGGACATTACATGAGGGCTGTCTGCATGTAATTGTAGTTGTGAGCTGGGTAAGATTAATCTGTTCTGATGTCGTAAGGAGTAATTCGTTGGTATATTTGAGCGTTTTGTGTAAAATTCCGGGTATTTTCGGACAAACTTGCTAATTTCCAAAATGTAAATGCATGGCAGGGTAAGAATGTTATGTTCTTGAAAGTGAGGCTTACAGCTGCACGTTTGTTTTATATTTTTTTTTTTTTTTTTTTTTTTACTATGTATGGGCTTACTCTTGACCTCGATCTAGCCTTGAGGACAGAGATGAGGTCGACGATGGAACGAGCTTGCCCAGAAGAAGCCTATATTAACAAGAATTCGTAAAAGTTTTTTTTGTACCGTGAACAGAGCAGTTGCATCTGTGCTGTTTCCCCACAGTATGACGCCGTAGCTGAGCCAAACGTAAGCGTACGCATAATAAGTTGTTATAGCTGTTTTCAGGTCTGTAGTCTTTTTAGGGTTCCGATACCAAAATGGTAAAAAAAAGGAACCCTTATGGTGCCGCTCTGTCTGTCCGTCTGTCTGTCACACCTCTATATCTCAGCAACCACTTACGCTATCGAGCTGAAATTTGGAATAGTTTTAGAATATAGTTGCCCAACTTAATTGCACATGAAATTTTTTTGAAAAAAGTATGATTATTAATGTAAAGGGGGCCAAAATAGGGGGGGCCAAATTTCAAATTGTCGCTACTAGGTCGAGTGGGGTATCATATGAAAGGGCTTTACTTGTACATTTTAAAATATATTTTTGTATTTTTTTAAGTTTCTTAGTTTTCAAGTTATGATGAAAAATGTCAAAAAAAATACCATTCCCCCCCCCTTATCTCCGAAGTTTGAGTAAGGGAAAATCTGAATTAATTACAGTTGACAGAGGTTTATGTAAACTTTACAGCAAAAATAAAACGATCTTTCTAAGTTGCACAGTTTTTCAGAAATCTGCAAAAAACCTTTACAAACAAATTTAGTTTTGCGGTCCTGAAAATGGACTTTATTGCTTCCAAAAATACTATAGGTATATCGGAACCCTCGGCGCGCGAGTCCGACTCGCACTTGACCGGTTTTTTAATCTCACGGAGCGCATATGAAAAGGAGCTAAGTTTAGTTCGCAGTTTTTGAATATGAGATTTCCAATTTACGAATGTATCTATATTTATTCCAAGCAAATTAAAAGATTTAGTAACTTCAATTTTGATATTATTATATGTTAAGTTTATATCTAAAGGGGCTTTCTGATGCGGGTGAAAAGTTATAATTTTTTTTTTCATAATTTATTTCTAAATTGTGATCTTTCAGCCATTCCGCTGTTTTGTCCAGTATGTTCTTAAGTTTATCATTAATATTTATATTGTCTAGCTTGAAGTAAGTATGGACACGTCTTCAGCAAATAAAACACAATGATCATTAATTACTTTGGGGAGATCATTAATATAAACCAAGAACAAAAAGCATCCAATCACACTTCCTTGGGGTATAGAGGAGTTTACCGCCCTAGTATTTGATCAGATTTTTTCAATTTCATTTATCTTTTTGTTGTAATACTCTACTTCTACAAAGTGAGTCCTATCTTTTAAATAAGAAGCAAACCAGTTTTGAGCCACTCCACGAATTCCAATGTCATAATAATATTGGATACTGAACTCTGTCGTATGCTTTCAACATATCTAATAGAAGTCCAATTGCATATTTCAAGTTGTTTATTGCAAATGTACAAAAGACGCCCTGTTAGGGCACGCAATACAGAGCTTAATAAAAATAATTTTAAAAATTATGGTAATATAAATATAATAAGTAACATATTATATTGCACAGGTATGGAAGGATATTATTTTATAATAGACTTTTAAATGTTATTATATTTTAACTTTAATATTATTTAAACCTATCATGTAGGTATTCGTTTATACTATAGTAGGCTTTGGTAATGAGGAACTGTTTTAGGTTTTTAATAAATTTATCGTATTCTGTTTCTTTTTTTATGTGAGTGGGTAATTTATTATATCTTATTTTGTATAATACTAGCTGTGCCCGCGGCTTCGCCCACGTGATATTCAGACAATGTGCAGTCTCTCCCTCTCCCCCTCCCTCACCCTCTCCCACTCCCTCTCTCTCTACCTCCATCCCACTCCCTCTCCTTCTCCCTCTCCATATCCCTGCCCCTAACTCTACTCCTATCCCTATCCTTAACGCCGTCTTCACCGCTATCCCTATCCTTATATAAACATAGAAACGACACCCATATTGATTTTTAGACATTATAACCAGGGGATGATGGTATTTCACGTCCACCACCTTAGCTTTCAATATTGTTGTAGTTTTCGTAATCAGCGACCCGATAAACCATACAAACGATACCCATATTGGTTTAAAGATTTTTTCACTCCATTTCCCTCTTTTAGGGGTTGAATTTGGGGTGGAATTTCCAGAACAGTTATGTATGTTCCACAGAATTACAACCCTAATGCCTAAATAATAAATTTAGTGGATACTACTTTGAAATGAAGGAGTTTCAACTTCATCCCCCTTTTCACCCCTTAGCGTTTCGAATTTTCAAAAACCCTGAGATACGTAAAACTTAATTTTTAGTCGTCAGTCTAAATACCAATTTTGAAGATCCTAACTTCAAAACTGACGGACTTTCATACAAACTTTCATCCCTTATTTCACCCCCTTAGGGGATGAATTTTGAAAAATTCTAAAACACGTGCTTTTTTATTTTTTACCAAAAGTTTAAAAACAAATTTCTATAATTCTACCTTAAGAAATAAAAGACTTATAGACCAACATACAGAAAAAATATCATCCCCTTTTTCACCCAATTTTAGGGTGATTTTAAGAAATGCTTAAACAAGTGTTTCTTTATTTTTTACCAAAAGCTTAAAGTTAAATTTGTGTGAATCTAACTCAAGAAACAAAGGACTTTCATACAAACTTTCATCCCTTATTTCACCCCCTTGGGAGATGAATTTTACAAAATCCTTTCTTAGTGGGTGGTTTTGACGTGCATAGAACCTGTGTACAAAATTTCAGATCTGTATCTATAGCGGTTACAGCTCGGCGTTGATGAATCATTCAGTCAGTCAGTCAGGACATGCTCTTTTATATATTTAGATTTAGTGTTTTTTGAATATACTTGTATATAGCTAATATTGTCGACCGTTTTTTCCTAAAACCGTGTTGGTTTTCGTCAAAGACTTTAAATATCTCACAAAATTTATACACTCTGTTGCACATAGCTTGTTCAAAAATTTTTGATGAAGTAGGAAGTAAAGCTATGGGTCGGTAGTTGTTGGGGTTTATTTTTTCATTTTTCTTATAAACGGGTTTTACTACAGCTTGTTTCAGCAAATCTGGGAATATTCCTTGTTCAAAGGATTGGTTTATCAGTAAGCAAAATGGCAGGGACAACTCATCAGCACACTGTCTGATTCTTAGATTATGAATAACGGCAGCTTACTGATTAGTTTTGGTGGAAGTTCATCGAATCCGTGACTGACTTTGTTCTTTAAGGAAGTTATGATTTTATGTACTTCTGGTAAGGTTACAGGTTGAAGAAACATGGTATTCAATGTTGGGTACATCACAGGCCGGCCAGATTGGCAGTTAAATTTTTCGCCCATAGAAATAAAGAAGTTATTAAAGGGGTTTGCAACACTTTTTGGGTCAGATGTAGCAGCATTGTTTATTTGCAGGGAAATGTTTTTCCCCTCTCTTTTTTAGTTTTATTCGTTCTTTCGTTTATAATGTTCCAGGTGGTTTGTATTTTATTTTTAGATTTATTTATTCTTTTGATATTTAGCAAACGTTTTGATGTATTGACTGCTCTTTTTAATAGTTTTTCATATTTTTTATAGTAATTTTGTAGAGTAGGGTCCGTTGTTGTTAAAAGTAATACCTTTAAAAGTCTTTTGTTTGTACAGGATTTCCTTAATCCTACAGTTAGCCAATGTTTATTTTTAGTTGATTTCAATTTTATTCTTTTCTTTGGAATGCAATCGTTTAGTATTTTTAATAGAATGTCATGGAATATTTTATAATTTTCATTTATACTTTTGTTATTTGTTATAAATTGTGACCATTTTATTTATTTTAATTGTAGTTTGAATTTATTTATATTTAAATAATTAAATAATCTTTTAGAAGTAAACCATATTTCTGATTTGTTCGATGGTGGTATTTGCAGACATAAAGTGGTACCTCGATGGTCGGAGAAACCTAATTCCTCAACTTTAGTATCTAAATATTTATCACTAAAATTTGTCAGAATTAAATCTAAGCATGAAGATCCCCGAGTAGGTTGTTTGATGTGTTGTATATATCTATATTCTGATATGAGATCTAGAAAAGCATTCGTTTTAAAATTATTTTTTTAAACATTTATATTAAAATCTCCTCATATTATTATTTGTTTCTTAGAGTGCTTCTTTTGTAAATAATTTAGTAATAATTTAAACCGTTCATAAAATACTTCTGCCACTTTCCCGTTCCAATACAAAGCAATTAAAATAATATTTTCCTTAGTCAATTCTACCGCACATAGCTCTAAAACACTTTCCATTGACATGTCTGATATTTCCTCTTTTTCTGTATATTCGATGTGATTATTAGCAAGATGCAGACTCCACCGCCTGTTTTCATTTTCCGACTGTAAGATGCTGCGACAGAAAAATTATAAATTGTAATAAACTCATTTTGTCAGGAGACAGCCATGTTTCGGAAAAACAAAAGGCTTGGTTTTTTGGTTCTCTTCAATAAAAGCTTCTAAAATGTGCTGTTTGTTGTATAAACTCTGCATTTTTTGAAAAAGAATGTTAAAATTTTCATTAGCTTCGAAATCTCCGGGTTTCTGATTTTTCCAACTCCTTATTTACTAAGACATTCCAGTCTTCATTAATCTTTAATTGTTGATCTTTCTTTGTAGTATTATTTCTGGTATAAAGTTTTGACTGTTGATCCTTTCTGTGCATGTCTTTTACTTTTCTGCCTTCTATTATCAGTTGGTTGTCGCGTATAATAGCATGCTTGCCGTTTTTTCGCGCTTCTAACATTTCTTCTCTTAAGGCTAGCCTCTCCATTCGTGCTTTTCATCTACGTATTCTGAAATTGACATGCCGGTCCCATGGAAGTAGTGGCTGTTCCGTAGTATATATTTTACCATTCTTTTGCTATCAGCTCGATTGTTAAAGGTCGGTTATTGTTTCTGTACTGTCCTATTCTGTGTGTATCTTCAATGTAGCCCAACAATAATTTAGGATATCACGGAAGATTTCGATGATTCTAGAGTGTAGATCATATTCAGATTCTTGATAAATTTCAGGTAGACCATAAATGACTATGTTTTTAAAGTTCGTTTCAGGTGTGTAGCTAATTCCAGAGAAGTTTCTGTGTTTGCGTTATATTTGTTTTTGGTCTTTTACAATAGCATTCTTGACATGTCCATTTTGCCTTATGATCAGGCGTCATTGTATTATAAAAACACTGAGTTGATACGTTTGCGCACTCAAGATCATAATTTTTGCTACAATACATACAAGTCAAGAATTCCTTTCTTGGGAGTTCTTGTTTACATCCCGCGCAATTTTGAGCCATGATTTTGTTTATTTTCAACACAGTTGGAAGTGCAATGTAATCTACTCCAGTAAATTATTGGTTTTAGTTTATTCGTTGTTTCTAACTCCCTCTAGTGTATTTTGCCTTAACTAACGTAATACTTAATTCGTTCGCTTACGCTACGCTAATAAGCAATAGCCTGTAACATTGGATCTACCCGATCTACCGAACAGATCTTACAGGTTTTGCTGCGCAAGCACAGAATATGGCGTTTAACTGCGTAGTATACGCCGGTATTATATTACTTTGTGGTAGTATTCTATCTATTGAGTGAGTCAGCTGTGCGGTACATTCAACAATAACAATTAGATAATTTGGTTATAATGTTTATACTCGTATTTCTTCACCACGTACCTTTATTTAGTCCAAATCATGGGTTTTTTAACCTTGGCGCTAAATCCTGGTTAGTAAAGTTCATATTCACTATATACACTGACGTAAATTTGATATTGTAACGGTTGTAATTTGTGGTCATTTATGTCGATTTATTTAACAGTTTGTTGATGTTTTCCTCTGTATTCTATATTCATACGCAGTTTAACACTTTTGAACGTTGGTGATAAATCCAGTAGTACGAATAAATACACTTTGTTTTGGCACAGATTTGATATTTTGGCGGTTATGTTTCGTTCAGTCCAGTTGTCGTCAAATTACTTGGAAATTCACGATCTTCTTCGAGAATATGTTGGATCACTGTCGTTTTTTGCTCATGGTGATAGTTTTGGTACACTTTGTATTCTAATTTCGCCTCTATTTGAATATTTATAATTTAATTAATACGGAGCTTAAATGATCGCGTCGGCAGGTGTTGCCCTCTCCCTAGAACTCGGTACGAAGCGCGCGGATAATTTCGACAGTATTAGAGAGGTTGCCGGTGAGAGTGAGGAGATCCCGGTAGTGGACCTCCTGGTCGGAGAGGCCGTAGTGCAGCAAGTTAGGAACAGTGATGAGAGAAACGTCGTATTTAGGTGGTAAAAATAAAGTTTATTTTGTTCTTATACATAAAATTGGTATGGTATTAGGTAGTCTTTAATAGTTTATTCACCTAATATCTACGTAATCTATTTAAGCTATGTGATCTATTGTGAGTGAGAGGGTATCAATCGAACGTCCTGATGTTTTGAATGACTCTATCGTAGAGCTCCTCTTTGACGTTGTCGCCCCAGATGAAGTCGTAGTGGTTGAACTCAGGTCGGAGTGCGCGGATGGTTTCGATGGTGTTGCCGAGCTTGGCGGCGAGAGTGAGCAGATCCCGGTAGTTGACCTCCGTGTCGGCAAGGCCGTAGTAGAGGAAGGCGGGCACAGTGATGAGCGAGACGTCGAACTCGGGGGGAGCGAGACGGCGGTAGAGGCGCAGGTTGGCGAGCGCGCCGTGGTAGAAGCGCGCGAAGGCGCGGCGCCGGATCACCTGCCCGTAGTGCGCCACCTGCCGGATCGACGCGCCGGCCGGGGCGTGCGACAGGAACAGCGGGACCATCGTCTGCGCAACACACAAACAGAGAAAAACATAAAGTACGAGTATAATGTGGGTACTGAGTATATTGAGACCAACGGTTATTTTTGCTCTACTTGATCTAGCTTTGAGAGTGGAGATAAAAATATCCATAAATACAACGTGTAACGGAAAAGTGTGATAATACTGAGTGAAGGGTGTGAATCTGTCCATGAAACTGAACAACTTTTCCCAAGGAACATAGGTCGTAATACGAAAAACCAAATTTGATATTCTATGCAAAATAAAATACGCTATCAGCTGAAGCAGCTCCTATGGGAGGTCAAAATTTTATTTTGTTCTTTGACCTATGTTTCTTAGGTCAAAGAACAAAATAAAATTTTGACCTCCACATTGTTGCTAAAACTTGAACATTACGGTGTTAAGAATAATTCACTTAAACTACTCATATTTGGACAACAGGATTCAAAAGGTACAAGTAAACAGAACGAAATCACTGGGATCTGTTGTCAAAATTGGCGTACCTCAAGGGTCCATATTAGGGCCATTTTTATTCCTTATTTATATTAATGACCTCCCTACTATAGTGAAGAATCTGTCAAAGATTATGTTATTTGCTGATGATACTTCATCAATATTCAATGTAAGTAGGAAATCACATAATTATAACGAAGTCAATCATGCACTTGGACAGATTCATGCATGATTTACTGTTAACAATTTAGTCCTAAACGCCAAAAAAACTAAATGTATAAAATTTTCACTACCAAATGTAAGGTCTACTTCACATAACATAGTATTGAATAATGAACCATTAGATTTTGTAAATAGTACAGTTTTCTTGGGGTTAACACTAGACTCTAAACTTCAATGGGGCCCTCATATAACGGCTCTTTCTGGTCGATTGAGCTCGGCTGCATATGCTGTTAGAAAATTCAGACAACTTACTGATGTAGCTACTGCAATGCTGGTTTACTTTAGCTAATTCCATAGCATTATGTCTTATGGCATACCGCTTTGAGGCCGAGCAGCTGATATACATTCAATATTCGTTTTACAAAAGAAGGCTATAAGAGCAATTTATTGCCTGAAGACTCGTGATTATATTGATAGGCTGGTTATCTGGAACACAGGTCCTCCTAGTACAGAAACCAGTCTCTCACATAGATTGAATCTGTTGTGTACCTAACCATTTAATGACTAAGTTCACCTTATTTAGTAATCTGTGTGAGAGAAAATAAAGTTATTTTTTATTTTTATTTGATTCAGTGCCATGCCAGTAGGTATATCTATGAAAATATTATATATGCTAGAAAGAGCATTCATCAATTACCTAAAATTTGTGACAGGCATAATTTTAATACTTTAAATAAGCATTAAATTGATCAACCATGTACTAGATTAACTAATAATAATAATAAATCATTTATTTCAGGTACTAGTCCCATAGTTACAAAGTTACAAATTACAAATAAAATTACAAAGTTAAAAATCCATGATACAAAAATGATACAAAGTAAAGTCAATACATCTTTCGTTGGTCTGTGCATACGATACTACTCGTACAACAAAATAACTGACAATATAGTGCATTTACCTGAGAGAAAGTTTAAAGAATGTGTAAAGCAAACGTTATTTAAAAAAGCTTACTATAGATTGGATGACTATATGAATGACAAAGAGGTATGGTGCTCTGATATTCCAGCGAAACACAAGAAACACATTCTAAAAAGCTGACTCTTAAAGTAGGCCGTGCTGCAGTGGTTTCTTGCCGTTTCTTTTACGCTGCCATAGCACGATCCGAAACGGCGTAGACTCGCTCTATTTGCATTGTATTCTGCATGACATTCAATAAGTATTCTGTAAAGAATCTACATTGAATAAAATTATCTGAATCTGAATCTAGGAAAAGTTGTTCAGTTTCATGGGCAGATTCACACCCTTTAGTATTATCACACCTTTCCGTTAATTGCTGTTGAATCACAATAAAATCTGTTGTTACGTCCACTGTCTTGTATCTCGACCATTATAAATAGAGCAGACTACATTCTTTTCACAGTTTCAGAGATCGTATCATATTTGATTAAAATTTATAAATGCAACAAATAAATTATATCATTCCGGATATCAAAAACGTGGTGACTAAAAATTTTTGAAACTAAAATATGTCCGTCAAATAATACAGTGACTAATCAGTACAAATGCAGGGTAAAGGTGTATTCACTGTGGAGTTAATTTTATTATGTAAAAAAAACCTTCCTCACAAAGGACGCAACCGCTTCCTTCGAAGGTCTACCTGTTGTCACTGTGAACTACACTTTATAATTTTGAACGACCTGATTGGTTACGGGGCGTGGTTAACACCAGCGAACGACGATAATTCACTGCATTCTTAAGACAGATGAACTACTAAACCCTGCGTCTACGTCAACACTTCCACATCTAGAGACTAGGGTAGGTACTGACCGAGTTAAAAGCTGCAACTGTGCCGCTGCTTTCCTGTATCTTGGCGACGCACACGGGGTCGGACACGAAGGCTCCGTCACACAAACTGGACTTCACAGCGCCTGCGTCTACCTCCCCACTCCAACATCTAGACACTAGGGCAGGTACTGACCGGGTTGAATCCTCCAACAGCGCCGCTGCTTTCCTGTACCTTTGCGACTCAGACGGGGTCAAACACAGAGGCTCCGTCAGTCCATCACGCAAACTGGACTCCAGCAGCGCCTGCGTTTACCGCCTCACTCCCACATTTAGACACTAGGGCAGGTACTGACCGAGTTGAACCCTCCAACAGCGCTGCTGCTTTCTTGTATCTTGGCGACGCACACGGGGTCGAACACGGAGGCTCCGTCACACAAACTGGACTCCAGCAGCTCCTGCGTCTGAGCGCGCGACATGATCTCCCCCACTCCCAGCGCTAGGGCCGTCGACTGCACATAAAACGAGTGCACAATACTACTTTTATTAATTTGTACACCAAAAAATAAAAAAGGTTTCGGTCGCTTTTATTTTAAAAGTAATACAGACTGGATGAGAGATCCTTTACTATGTAATTTAAAGCTCATTCCATCTCGTGCAAAAATTCTGGTTGTAACTTTACAGTTCTATAAACAACGAACTCTATTATACAGGGTGTTAATTTGATTGCGTGCCATAGCTCAGGGGCGGGATAATTATCAGTAACTGAACAACTTTTCTCAAGGAACATAGGTCGAAATACGAAAAACCAATTATGACCTTCCATATAAAATGCGCTATCATCTCATGCAGTTTCTATGGGAGGTCAAAAATCTATACATATAATAAAAGAGTAGAAATCGCGTGTCTGCACTTTTGACAATTTAAAAAAAAAATAGTGTGGGCGATAAGAAACGACTAATAGAACTCAAAAATATGTTTTCTGAACTTTTTGTCTGTCTGTCTGTCTGTATGTTTTCGATAAACTCCGAAACTACTGAACGGATTTTCTCGCGGTTTTCACAGATCTGAGCAACATATAGTCTATGTTTCATTCAAATCGGTTCACTCAATCAGAAGCTACACTAATGTAAAGTATCAAATTGCCTGTACGATAATAACTCACAAACTGATTCAAACTGAGTTTTCAATTACGAGTTTGGCTTATTTTTGTGCAACATAAAAGTTTAGTTTCATTGCAAACGGTTCACTCAGACAGAAGGTACGCTAAGTTTCATGCGGCGGCGCAAATAACTCACAAACTATTGAACCGATTCAAACGGGGTTTTCAATAAACTGTCAAGCTTATTTCTTTGCAACATATTAGCTTACTTTCATTAAAAACGGCTCACTCAGACAGGTGCGCGAAATTTACAGCAGAGGCGCGAATATCTCACAAACAACTGAACCGATTAAAACGAGGTTTTCATTAACGTATTTGGCTCACTGCATGCAACATGTGTGCTTAGTTTCATTGCAAACGGTTCACTTAGACATAAAATACACTAAGTTTCAAGCGGCGGCACCAATAACTCACAAACTACTAAACGGATTTAAACGGGGTTTTCAATAACGTGTTAAGCTTAATTCTTTGCAATGTATTAGCTTACTTTCATTGAAAACGGTTCACTCAGACAGAAAATGCCCGAAGTTTCAATAGGCGGTGCCAATAGCGAACAAACTACTGTACCGACTCCAACTGGCATTTCCATGACGTGCTTGGATTAGGTACCTACTACCGTGCAACATATAAGCTTAGGTTAGTTGAAAACGGTTCACTCAGATAGAAGTTACGCAAAGTTTCAAGCGAAAGCGCGAATAATTCAAAAACTTTTGAGCAGATTCAAACGTGGCTTTCAATAACGCGTTTGGCTTACTCCTGTGCAATAAATAAGCTTAGTTTCATTGCGATAGGTAGGTTCACTCTGACAGAAGATACGCAAAGTTTCAAGCTGCAGAACTAAGAACTCACCTACTGAACTGGTTCAAAGTCAAACGAGGTTTTCAGTGACGCGTCGGGCTTCTTTCTGTGCAGCATATAAGCTTTATTTCATTGCAAACGGTTCACTCAGACAGAAGGTTCGCGAAATTTTAGGCGGCCGCACCAATACCTCATAAACTACTTGAACAACTTAAGAGGATTATAGTCTCGAATGACCTTGAGCATCTGGGCGGAGCAAAGGCGGGCGATGCGCCTCACTCCGCGGTCCCCGCACAACTACCAAGTGCCAAAGATTAACACAGAGCATGCAGATGCGGCATTGCGCGCGGCGAATTTTAGTTATCTGCCTACACTTGGCCTATACGTAATTGCTTGACTATGATTTTCTTTTTCTTCTTTTTTCTGTCTTTTTGTTGGTTTTTCGTGGTCAATATTATTTAAATTTTTTCGCTTTCCCTTTTTAGGGTTCCGATACCAAAATGGTAAAAAAAGGAACCCTTATGGTGCGACTTTGTCTGTCTGTCTGTCTGTATGTCTGTCACACCTCTATATCTCAGCAACAACTCATGCTATCGACAAACTAGAAAATCGCAAAATTTCACAACCACAGGCAGGATTCGAACCTACGTCTTCTGCGTAAGTACCGCAGACGCTTTACCAACTAGGCTACTGTGGTCCTGCCCGATGTTGTGAAACTTAGCGACCTCTTTACGCATTTCAATGTTGCGTTTGTACTACTTACGCAGAAGACGCAGGTTCGAATCCTGCCTGTGGTTGTGAAATTTTGCGATTTTCTAGTTTGTAGATTTATCCGAACACAGGAAGTGTTAAAATAAAAATCATTTTCATGCTATCTACCTCTAATTTGGAACCGTTTTAGAATATAGTTGCCCAACTGCTGCTTAATTGCACACGAAAGAATTTTGAAAAAATTATGATTATTAATGTAAAGGGGGCCAAAATAGGGGGAGCCAAATTTCAAACTGTCGCTTCTAGGTCAAGTGGCGTATCATATGAAAGGGCTATACTTGTACATTTTAAAATATATTTTTGTATTTTTTTACGTCTCTTAGTTTTCAAGTTATGATGAAAAATGTCAAAAAAAAATACCATTCCCCCCTCCTTATCTCCGAAGTTTGTGAAAGGAAAAATCTGAATTAATTACAGTTGACAGAAATTTATGTAAAAATTACAGCAAAAATAAAACGATCTTTCTAAGTTGCACAGTTTTTTAGAACTCTGCAAATAACCTTTACAAACAAATTTAGTTTTGCGGTCCTAAAAATGGACTTTATTGCTTCCAAAAATACAAAAAGTATATCGGAACCCTCGGCGCGCGAGTCCGACTCGCACTTGACCGGTTTTTTTTTTCTTTTGCAGCAATAAATTGCTTCTAAAATGTACTGAGAATCCCTTATTTTTAGGGTTCCGATACCAAAATGGTAAAAAAAGGAACCCTTATGGTGCCGCTTTGTCTGTCTGTCTGACACACCTGTATATCTCAGCAACCACTCATGCTATCGACTTGAAATTTGGATTAGTTTTAGATTATGGTTGCCCTACTTAAATGCATATGAAAGTTCAAAAAAAGTTGAGTGGGGTAACTAGGTTGAGTGGGGGAGACATTAAAAAGGCTTTTTTTGTACAGTCTAAAATATATTTTTGTATTTTTTTACAACTCTTAGTTTTGAAGTAATGACGAAAAATGTCAAGAAAATACCGTTCCCCCCCCTTATCTCCAAAGTTTGTGAAAGGAAAAATCTAAATTAACTACAGTCGATAGAAGTTTATGTTAGTATTACAGCAAAAATAAAACGATCTTTCTAAGTTGCTCAGTTTTTTAGTAATCTGCAAAAAACCATTACAAACAAATTTAGTAGTCGCTTCCAAAATACTATAGGTATATCGGAACCCTCGGCGCGCGAGTCCAACTCGCACTAGACTGGTTTTGCCATTGTCATTGTTGGGCTAAGTTACTATAAAATCATTTGCCATTGATATAAAAAGAAGAAGAAGACTAGACCGGTTCTTTTTTTTATTTCGGGGGAACCTAGGATCGACCAGTTCCGGAAGCAGACAGACATTCTATGTAAAATTCATGGGAAACACTCGGAAAAAACACTTTTCTCAAAATATTTATAATATATTTACAAGTATTTTAAATAATCCACAACTTAACTGTTACTAAAAATAACACTATATTTACAAAGTTCACTTATATCTAATTATAACGTCCAAGCGCAAACAAAATGGTCAATTTCGTAACACCGAAAAATAATTTTGTGCCGCAACCAAGCTTTACCAAAAAAGTGTACCATCTGTGCAAAATAATTTTTGACCAAAAAAATGAGTGGACAGCGTCCTTGGAGCGCGCCGACATGCGACACAGCCTTCCCGTGCGAACGCTAGGGCAAGACTGGCTACAGTACTTACGCGCAGCTCTCAGCGGTAATTAACACGATTTTATTAAATTAATGCCACGTAAATAATGATTTTCCACAATTTTACTAAAATTTTAAAAACCATAAAATTTTCTATAATTTGGTGAAAGAATCATGAAAATCGCTTTAGGCGTTTGGAAGCTGTCTGGATTTTTTTGCGTAAAATGAGGGGTGAGAGAAGATTTTTTTTTGTCAAAATTAACAGTTATAATAAAAATAATCTACTTCAAAATTATTGTTTATCATATTCTTATTATGTATTTTTTTTGTAACGATTGGACCATCAGTTTAGAAGTAGTCTTCATTCAAAGTTAGCTCTTTTTTGCAGTTTGAGATATCCTATCGCCTTAAACGGGGTTTTCAATAACGTATTTGGGTTGCTTTCGTGCAATATTTGATCTTTTTTTATTGCCATCGGTTCATTCAAACAGATAATAGGCGAGTTCAAAGTTTCAAGCTGTGAAACCGAGCTGAAATGAAACAAAGCTTATAATATATAAAGCCAAATAAGTTGTTGAAAATTCCGTTTGATCCGGTCCAGTTGTTTGTGTAAAAGTCGTGGGTACAGCTAAAGATTGGTAAAATCTAGATTTAGTATTATTGTAAAAATAATAATAAAAAAATTCCTGGTTAAAAAAAATTATAAGTCCTAAAGTTTTGAAAAATTAGGAAGTAGGTACTTATAAACGAAATACTTCAAAAAATAAAGAGAGAAGTGAATCATTGTTTTTTAGGAATTGTCTTTTAAGGGGAGAGATAAGTTACAAAGATTGTACGGAAGTGAAGTCCAACAGTTTTGTATGTAGGTACTCGTACACGTAGAGTTAAAAGCATGTGAAGCTAGGCACGTTGGACTTTGTACCGCTCTTTTTTCAGTAGCCACAGACGCTAAAGTGACTGAGCCTCAGATTTAGTTAGGCTTTGTTTTTTATAAGAAATAACGTAACAGTCCACACGTAAACAAGATGTGTTTAATATACTTAAATCCGTATTATCGGTACTCTGTATACCTAATAATATAAAGGCGAGAACTGCACTGTCTGTCTCTTAAGCTTTTATGAAAACCGATTGTGATAAAAACTTGGTACGAAGATAGTTTGAACCATGGGAAAAGTCATTAGCTACTTTTTCTGAACCCCACGCGGACGGAGTCGCGGGCAACAGCTAGTTTATGGGTATATCGGAACCCTCAGCGCGCGAGTCCGACTTGCACTTGACCGGTTTTATCTTTATGTCTTTGTATTCTATATTTAACAAAATAATTACGATACATTACGTTACATCGCACAGCTCGCACTACGCAAAATTTTGTCGGTTTTTTTAAGGAATTAGTACAGTAACAAAAAAATTGCATTTGGAACTTAATATTTCGCAAACGGATCCCTAAATCTAAAAATGTTCTTCACACTTTCTTACACTATGAAGTAGATAAAAAAAATCACCACTTCACGTGCAGGGGAGATAAAGCTTTTTTTCTTTTTTTTTTACTTATTTTTTTGGGTGGTTAATAAATATGTCGGCATATTACTACCAGCACCTCATTAGTCCGAGTGAAGACTCCTTGGTCGTGGCTTCTGGAATAGAGTTTCAGCTAAGTAATTGTAGACTCAGAACAAAAACCTCCTTGCTTCGCTCGATTGTAGACTAGACAGGTGTTGCTCTGACAAAGTGCCGATGTCAAAGAACACGTCACAAAAATCTAGCTTTTGAAAAGATTGGTGCAAGTTCTATGTCATCCGCAAATTGTAATAATATTCTAGTAGTGCAATCATCAATAATAATGATTCAGTGTATAATTAGCAGACAATTGTACTTCAGTTATAATAGTCAAATTACTGATGTGCCTACAAAATTATATCTGGACCCACTATAGATAAGGAGCTCGCAGACATTTTCGCTATATGATTTGCACGTATTTCATATCTCTGTACTATTGGCCTCCTGCGCCGATAAATATATTTACACCAAATTACAGCTATCTAGTACTGAAGCCTTCTGAGCTAAGACGCGGACAGAGAGAAAAACAGACTACCACACAGATTCGACTTACAAACTACTGATCAGATTTAAACGGAGTTTTCAATAATTTGTCAAACGTAAGTTGTTGTAATGCATGAGTTTTATTTCAATGAAATCGGTTCGCCATAACACGAAACATTCGAATTTTTAATTTTATTTCAATGAAATCGGTTCACCATGACACGAAACATTCTAATTTTAAATTTCAAGCAGCTGTACGTCATTTACTCACGAACTACTGAGCCGATTCAAATGAATTTTTCAATAATGTATGAAGCTTACGTTGGTGCATCAAATAAACTTTGTTTCATTGCAAACGGATGACCGTAACAGAAAATTATGTGATTATGAAGTTTAAAGTGACGCAACCGCAATCAACACTTCACAAAAGCGAAGTCGTAGTGCACAGCTAGTTATGTATAAGGAAAAAGTTGTGGTTTTAAACCTTGTCTCTAAGACGAACCGCTTTCAAGTTGCTAGCGAAAGTCCTAAAAAAAGGACATTTCCCGATCTGTCCTGCTACTAGCCCTAACACTAACAATTTATTTGAGGTTGTGAAGAGAGTCAACGACTACACAAAGCTACAACTTTTGGTAAACAATAAATTAGTTCCGCTAATAATATTCTTCCCTGATTAAGTAACCCGCACTGATTGTATTACAGAGCCGCAATCACGTGCGTCGGGCAATGAAGGCGAGCTAGTCCCGTCCCGCCAATGTAGTCAATCAAAAGCAGTGTCTTGATTTGTAATATTTAACCATTTTAGACTGAAATTTATTCTATATTTTATTTAAAAACTTTAACACAAAGGTGCACTTTTGAATAAAGTTTATCACAAGCACAGAATGAAGATAAGTCTTGTTCAAACACAAAGCTATCTATATGAATGACTCTTATCTAATTAGGAACAACTTGAATACAAATAAATATTTCTATTGTACCAAAAAAGATTAGATTTGAACATCGTAGGTACTATTTAAATTTTAACTATATTGTGATAAATGTGTGAGCAATCTAGAAGCCGATCCTAAATTCTTTGATTGAGTCACGGTTAAATATCCTTATTACCTTTTATCGCTAAATGAGCCATATAACCATATAACCAACCATCTACTAATCTTTTTAATTATCTACCCACGACGCCGCGTTAATCATAGTTATGCTTTTTATGTGATATCTTTTAAAATCAGTTTTAGTTTGATGATGGACCCAATAAAATCGCAAATATAATTAGAAGCAGACCTGTAGGTATTTCAATTGTCTGATCGTATCCTTCTTAACAAAAGACACAAACAAGGAGGCATTACAAACAAGGTCATGTGGACGCAAACTCGGCAAAGCCTGCTGAGACCGATATAAAAAAAATTGCCAAGTGCAAGTTGGACTCGCGCGCCTAGGGTTTCGACAAACATATAGTATTTTTAGAAGCACTAAAGTCTATTTTAGGACCCCAAACCAAAATTTGTTTGTAAAGGCTTTTTTCAGATATCTAAAAACTGAGCTACATAGAGAAATGGCTTTATTTTTCCTGTAACATTTACATAAACGTCTATCGACTAATTAATTCATTTATTTCCTTTAGTAAACTTCGGAGATAAGGACGAGGAATGGTAGGTATTTATTTAGACATATTTCATCACTTGAAAAAAAAAACGCAAAAGCGCCAACTGGCCAGCTTCATCATCATTGCCTACTGTTATCACTGGATTCTTTTTTTCCCAAATCAACTTTAACATCCATATACCCCAATCTATCGATTCTGCCACTCAACCCTCACTCCAATGATCACGCCATTCCACTCGTTTCGTCATGTAGCTGGTCAGAGCATTCAGTTTAAAGACAAAGGTCGTATTGATAAATTCCTCTCAAACGTGAGATTACCCTCAAGAGGTATACCGAAGGATAAAAAGAGGTTCCTAAGAACAATTTCATACTTTAGAGGAATTTCCCAATACGGCTCTAGGAGTACTTTTCTTACCTCGATGATTCTTTCGAACCTGGCGAGCGTCTTGAAGGTATCGTCTTCGTTGTACGTGAAGTATGAAGCGGGCGCGAACCCTTGGAATGACCTGAACTTAGCGTTGTACTCCGGACGGAGCGAGTTGAGGACTAGGAACGTGGTGCCGCCTTGCGAGTGGCCCACGTAGTGCACCTGGGAGAGATAGAACAGGTGGAATAAATACTATAAATAAAACGTGTAGAAATTAAGCTCCCGATCCAAATAAAAAACCTCGATATTTTTTCTTCCCTTCCTAAGTGCCAACACGGTAAACACATTTTGCATGGGAAGACGAAAAATTTATTCTATTTATTGTTCTTTTCTTTCTAAAGTTGGATGTTTGTCTTACTTGCTGTTGAAATTATTTAACTGTTAATAAGCTTTTGAGTTTAAAATGTAATTAAAGTTTAAAATACTCGTCCGTCACATATCAACGAAGAAACCACATAGTCAGCAGGTAGCTCCTAACAGTTACTATTCGTGTTGTTTTCTTTCATATGTTACCTGCACAAGCTATTTCACATGACTTGCTGAAGACTACGTCACCAGCTTTTGATTGGCCGCAGATCACGTTAAGAAATCATGGCCCTCAGGGTTGATGGTCTAACGGCCAAGTAGTAGCTGCGTCTTACTCACCTGTGTTTGTCCAGTGGTGTTCAGGATATAATCGACGAAGGCTGCCAGGTCATAGCGGCCTATCTCCTCCCAGCTAAACATCCAGAACTCTTGCCGCTCGGGGCTGATGGTCTCGTGAGCGCGCGAGTAATAGTTGCCGCGAGCGTTGCCGATCCAAACGTCGTAGCCGGCTTCAGCGAGGAGATACGCTGGAAGAACCAGGTACAATTATTTTATAATTAACGAATATATGCTACTTGTTACGTGAACTGCCTTGAAACCTGAAACTTCGAAGCACCCTTCATTCATAATGTATAATTTGAATGCCTTTCTTCATGTCAGTAAGTTGTATAATCTTTGGCCTAATTCTGTGAGATGGCAACAGTGATTCTTATTGTTAACATTCACAAAAGTTAAGCAACGTCAGGAGACCGCTAGTGGTAAAATAACTATTCATTGCTTCGAAAGACACGTTAAGCCAGTGGTTATCCCGGTCCCTATTTCAGATAACTCTTATTAGGCCATTTCAGAGGCGATTTGTTAACTCAATCTGACAATAGGGTTAGTTAGCCTAGCCACTAAACTGACGATGTGTGCCTGCACGATTATTTGTAACAAACAAATATTGAAGAAGTTTCCCTGTCACAAAATGCAATCAAGTCATGTTTATGTAGAGGGAGAATCTCATTCAAGTTAGGTAAGCTCAGTTCCTCAAGTTTTAAGTAATAAAAGCGATTAAACCGCTCATGAACACAGCTCATAAAACAGATGTACACAGATTTAACAGATGTAGTAGGTTCACGATGAGAACGAAAGTTATGGTCCTTACACCCCTGATTAGCCAGTTCGAAAGCTGAGTTTAGTCCCTACTAGAGCGAGAAACATATAGAGCATAAATAGAGTTTGCAGTCGGACGTCGTCGGTAGATAAGAGTGATGTAAGACAAGGGGGTGGTACTCAAAAAGCACCCTGCCGAGTTCCTGCACGACGAAATCCGCGGAGGAGACGAGTAGACCGTGCATGAGGAAGACGGCGGGGCGGGCGCCGGGCGGCTTGTGAGACTGAGACGTCAGCAGGTAGAGTGAGGAAGATAGCGGTACTCACAGAGCGCCCTGCCCGGGGCCAGCACGACGAAGTCCGCGGAGGAGGCGAGTAGACCGTGCATAAGGAAGACGGCGGGGCGGGCGCCGGGCTGGTTGTGGGAGTGAGACGTCAGCAGGTAGCGTGAGGGAGATAGCGGTACTCACAGAGTGCCCTGCCCGGGCCCAGCACGACGAAGTCCGCGGAGGAGGCGAGTAGACCGTGCATGAGGAAGACGGCAGGGCGGGCGCCGGGCTGGTTGTGGGAGTGAGACGTCAGCAGGTAGCGTGAGGGAGATAGCGGTACTCAAAGAGCGCCCTGCCCGGGCCCAGCACGACGAAGTCCGCGGAGGAGGCAAGTAGACCGTGCATGAGGAAGACGGCGGCGCGGGCGCCGGGCTGGTTGTGGGAGTGAGACGTCAGCAGGTAGCGTGAGGGAGATAGCGGTACTCACAGAGCGCCCTGCCCGGGCCCAGCACGACGAAGTCCGCGGAGGAGGCGAGTAGACCGTGCATGAGGAAGACGGCGGGGCGGGCGCCGGGCTGATTGTGGGAGTGAGACGTCAGCAGGTAGCGTGAGGGAGATAGCGGTACTCACAGAGCGCCCTGCCCGGGCCCAGCACGACGAAGTCCGCGGAGGAGGCGAGTAGACCGTGCATGAGGAAGACGGCGGGGCGGGCGCCGGGCTGATTGTGGGAGTGAGACGTCAGCAGGTAGCGTGAGGGAGATAGCGGTACTCACAGAGCGCCCTGCCCGGGCCCAGCACGACGAAGTCCGCGGAGGAGGCGAGTAGACCGTGCATGAGGAAGACGGCGGGGCGGGCGCCGGGCTGGTTGTGGCGGTCCCGTCCTCGCGGGATGCGGTGAGCCGTCACCAGGTAGCCGTCCTCCGTGCGGACCGTGTGCGTCTCCACCGGGTACCCGTACTTGCTGATCAGACCCGGCTGCGGGCATGACACACAAACACCAATATTATCATACTTGAGCTGGGCAAATCAAGCTTTTTTTTGCTTTCCTATAAAATAAAAATTACATAATTTACTAATATAGCAATTTGTAGGTAGATATTAATTAATATAAGGTCCATAGAGTAACCCGATTTTCGCGCGCAATGATAATAGTGCGGTCAGTAAGCTTTTTTACGTAGACACGCCTTACAATTTCACCAATTTTTTTCCAGGTACTAATTAGGTACATAGCTCTCAATTTTTGATAGGAGCCAATTCTTGAATTTCAAAAAATTTCCATAGAAAATTCAAGTTAGTTACATAGGTACTAGTTAGGTACATAGCCCTCAATGTTTGATACGAGCCAATTCTTGAATTTCAGAAAATTTCCATATAAAATTCAAGAACTGGCTCCTATCAAAAATTGAGAGCTATGTACCTAACTACCACCTGGAAAAAATTTGGTGCAATTATAGGTGAATTTGGCGATATAAGACTGTAAGGGACCGGACTATAAGGTCCTACTGAAATAGTAAACATAAAATGCGCTATAGGCAGAGAAATGACGGTTTGTGGCTGGAAACTCTATCAAAACAGTCTAGGAAGCAAAATCTACCCTATGCCAAGGTGAGTTATTTCGCTGGGGGGTGAGTTCCACTCCAACTAGAGGGAGGTAATTAAAAAAAAACTCCGGGAATCGATAGAAAGATGAATTTTTAGCTAAAAATGTTCTTTAAAAGTTTTTCGAAAAATCAATACTTTTTGAGATATTCGTGATCAAAAATGTCATTTTTTTTTTCGAAAATAACCACGTTTTTTGAAGATTTTTCACATATAACTCATAAACTACAGATTTTATCAAAAAAACTGTAATGACCAAATTGTAGGTTATGAAAAAACAAAGAATTGAGTTTTTTATTTTTTAATGAAAACCCAATACAAACAAAGTTATAGCACATTGAAGGTAGGCCTCATTTTTTAACGAAAAATTTACACATTTCAACATTGAATTACGAAAAAACAGTACGTTTTACAATGAAAGTGCTCAAAACCTTTTTTAAAGTACATTAAACGCCTTTAAAATGCTTTTTTGAAGTCCTCTAGCATAAAAACCAACGGATTTATGGTGAAAATAAAGTTAGTATCTATTTTTTTACGAGAAAAATCTACAATGAAACCCTTCTCATTAACCCTAATAGGAATTAAATGTTACAAATATACAAATTACTTTATATTAACATTATAAATATGGTCCAAAAGTTTGACCGATTTAAAATGCTTATTTTGAACGGTATTTTTGAAATTGACTTTTTACAAAATAACTCAGAAAATAAACCATATACGTAAAACTGCTAGAGTACAAAAAGTTAGCATTTTCATCCCCAATTTTTTTTTTACTGTGGCTGCCTGGACCCAATAGATCGAAAGGGAAAAATTCTTCGAGATATGGCTTGTAAAAGTTAGCATTGGTACGAAATCAATGCCGCCCTTGAGCCCTTTCACCGTTGACCTTTATAAAATGAAAAGGGTTTGAGAAATATGAAATTTACATGAGCCTAAAAGCGATAAAATTCCCTACAAAATCCCTTTCTTTATCTCTCTAGTTCAAAATGCCACCGAGAAAACTCAAAAAAAACCTAACGATTTTTTTTTATTTCGGTGCAGCAAGACTTTGGAGCAGAGAAATGCGTATACTATATAGATTAATTCATTTGTACAATGCAATTTGTTCTACAATTTATACTTTTAATTATTTAAAACGTAGTTAAAATTTGTTTAAAGTAATTGATGGGTAAATAGTTCAATTTTCTCATATGAAGCTATTTACACATATTAACCTCTTCGCTCGCAATGGAATAGATGGATGGCGACCTCTTTCCGCTCGCAATGGAATAGATATATTCCACGTACGTCTCTTTTTAGATCGTAGATATTATTGAAGTATATTATGCTACCAGCCAACTATCGTATAAGTGCACTAACTAGCTCGCGCTTCATAAGCTGTAGGTATGTCGTTACCAAATTACGACAAGTTTACATTTTCCATCTCCTGCCTACGTTTCATCAAATCTTAACCATTGACAACCTCGAAGGTAAAATTAAATAAAAAAGCAGATTCAGATTCAGATAATTTTATTCAATGTAGATTCTTTACAGAATACTTATTGAATGTCATGCAGAATACAATGCAAATAGAGCGAGTCTACGCCGTTTCGGATCGTGCTATGGCAGCGTAAAAGAAACGGCAAGAAACCACTGCAGCACGGCCTACTTTAAGAGTCGGCTTTTTACAATGTGTTTCTTGTGTTTCGCTGGAATATCAGAGCACCATACCTCTTTGTCATTCATATAGTCATCCAATCTATAGTAAGCTTTTTTACATAACGTTTGCTTTACACATTCTTTAAACTTTCTCTCAGGTAATTGCACTATATTGTCAGGTATTTTGTTGTAGTATCGTATACACAGACCAACGAAAGATGTATTGACTTTAGTTAATCTAGTATATGGTTGATCAATTTTATGCTTATTTCTAGTATTAAAATTATGCCTGTCACAAATTTTTGGTAATTGATGGATGTTCTTTCTAGCATACATTATATTTTCATAGATATACTGGCATGGCACTGTCATAATGTTGATTTCCTTGAACAGTTCTCTCAGGGAATCACGAGTCTTCAGGCAATAAATTGCTCTTATAGCCCTCTTTTGTAAAACGAATATTGAATGTATATCAGCTGCTCGGCCCCAAAGCAGTATGCCGTAAGACATAATGCTATGGAAGTAGCTAAAGTAAACCAGCCTTGCAGTAGCTACATCAGTAAGTTGTCTGATTTTTCTAACAGCATATGCAGCCGAGCTCAATCGACCAGAAAGAGCCGTTATATGAGGGCCCCATTGAAGTTTAGAGTCTAGTGTTAACCCTAAGAAAACTGTACTATTTACAAAATCTAATGGCTCATTATTCAATACTATGTTATGTGAAGTAGACCTTACATTTGGTAGTGCAAATTTAATACATTTAGTTTTTTTGGCGTTTAGGACTAGATTGTTAACAGTAAACCATGCATGAATCTGTCCAAGTGCATCGTTGACTTCGTTATAATTTTGTGATTTCCTACTTACATTGAATATTAATGAAGTATCATCAGCAAATAACACAATCTTTGACAGATTCTTCACCACAGAAGGAAGGTCATTAATATAAATAAGGAATAAAAATGGCCCTAATATGGACCCTTGAGGTACGCCAATTTTGACAACAGATCCCAGTGATTTCGTCCTGTTTACTTGTACCTTTTGAATCCTGTTTTCCAAATATGACCTAAGTAGTTTAAGTGAATTATTCTTAACACCGTAATGTTCAAGTTTTAGCAACAATGTGCTATGATCTACGCAATCAAATGCCTTGGATAGATCACAGAAGATACCAATAGCATCTTCAGATTTTTCCCACGCGCAAAAGATGTATTTTAAAAGTGCAGTCCCGGCATCCGTTGTACTGCGCCCTTTCGTGAAACCAAATTGATGGTCATGTAGTAAGTTATTTCTATTGAAGTGTGAAAGCATTTGATTGAGTATGACCTTCTCAAAAATTTTACTAAGTACAGGTAAGACTGATATTGGTCTAAAATTACTGGGATCCTTTTTGTCACCAGCTTTGAATAATGGAACTACTTTACTTTTTTTCATTAAGTCAGGAAATGTACCATGATCGACACAATCATTGAATATAACAGCTAAATATGGAGATATAGTATCAATGATCGCACTACAGACTTTTACTGACATTCCCCATAGGTCCTCAGTAGTTTTCATTTTAATGCTTTTGAAGGCTTTAATAATTTCGTTAGGGGTGACATGATTGAACCCAAATTCAGTTTCGCAGGCGTCCACATTCTTTTGAAGTAAATCGCTAGCAAGTGAAGATGAAGAATTGAGTGACTCTGTTGTTTTCAAAGGAATATTAGTAAAAAAGGTTTCGAATTCTTGAGCCACTTCTACGTTTGAACTAATAGTTCCGCGATTTGTATGAAGTGTGATTTGATTGTCACGCGGTTTCACTTTTCCAGTTTCACTGTTTATAACATTCCATACAGCCTTAATTTTGTTATCAGCAGACTGTATTTTTTTCCGAAGAAAAAATGACTTTGCTTTTGAACAAACTAATTTAAACAATTTTGAATATTTTTTGACATATTCAATGAAATTGTCGTCATTTGAATAATTTCTTAGCTCATATAATTCAAAAAGTCTCTCTCTACTTTTGCGAATACCAGCGGTAGCCCAGTCACTGAATTTGAATTTTACAATAATTTGCTTTTTTCTAATAGTGAAAATTTTACTGAATTCAGTATTAATCAATGTGAATAAATCTTCATATGAGTTATTAGGGTTGTTAGTATTATAATTGTGACAGGGCAGTTTTTCTAGTAACGTGTTTTTGTACTTTTCTAACCTACCGCTCGTTAGGCTCCTGGTTTCTATATCTATCTTCTGGGTTACTCGAGAATAATTAAAAGTAACACTTTGACCAGAGTGGTCAGACTGAATCGAGTTTATGATACTTTTCTCAAAATAATCGCAATTACAAAAGACGTTATCAATACAGGTAGCCGAGGATGACGTCACCCTTGTAGGTTCAAAAAATACATGCTCTAAATTAAAACATTTGAAAAGACTTATAAGTTTGTTACTATAGGTATTATTTTCTAAGATATTGACGTTAAAGTCACCACACACTATCACAAACTTATTTTCTTTTGTCACTATTTTTAAAACATCTTCCATTACTAACTCGAACATTGAAAATTTTTGAAAAGCGGGAGGTCTGTATACGCACACTACAACATGCTCGTCCAGCTCAACACAAGATATTTCAATACATCTTTCAACCGAAAGTCGAACAATATCTTTACGGTTCTTTATCTTAAAACTGTTACGAACTAAAATCAGTGATCCACCGTGTAAAGCAGACTTTCGATTGAAAGCACTGGCTATACAATAATTTTCATAATTTATCAACATTTGATAGTCTTTTTGCCAGTGTTCTGTCAGACAAATAATGTCAAATTTTGTTCTTTCTAAGAATAATTCTAATTCTAAAATTTTTCCAGAAAAACCTTGAATATTTTGATGTAAAATTTTCAAAATATTAGATTTTTCCTTTGTCTTTGCTATAGGAAGTTTTTTGCCAGAAGGTTTTTTTTCATTTACTTCAGTAAAATTTTGTTTAGAAAAACCCTCTTTTGTCGTATGAACTAGTTTAAAGAATTGGTGTTAGTAATGTTACTAACTAAAGAAGTTTTTTGTGTATAACTTCCTATAACAAAGTCAGATATATTATATGCTATCAATGTAGCCAGCTCTTTCTTAAACTTCAGAGGCAGATACATAGTATCCTTTGTCAATTTGAAATAATTTATAAAAGTATTCATGTCAAGATATAAAATGTCACTATGACGACTTGTCAAATTTTGTAAATGTAAATTCATTCTGTGTATACATTTGTTGTGTTGCTCAGTAACATTTGAACAGTATGGGAAGTTACACAGAATAAACCTACACTTAGTTTCAACCTGTATTTTGTTTAACAATGTCACAAAATTGTTTAATTTTAATCTACTTATGTCAGAATGATTGCCTACCACGATAACAACAGTGGTGTTTATGTCAAACTTGCCTACAGCAATCTTTTTTACAAGACCGTCGAAAGTAATATCGGGACAGCAAATATTGGTCACCTGCTGATTATGGCAGTAATTAAAAATAGACCCTAGACCTACTCCTATCCTGTCTGAATATACAAAGGTCTTCTTTTTATTGGAAGTCGACGAAAATTCCTCGCCATCCGTGGTCTCTGTGCTATTATCGATAGGTGGTTGCTGTTCCACCGTGGCGCCACCAGCGGCGGCATCATGTGTTGGCAACACTGGCGACGCGGTGATGTCTTCACTCCCAGTCACCACGCTCTCAACGATGTGCTGACGTGGTGCCACCACGATGACGTCATTCACAGCGGTCTGCTCACGCGCGGCGGCATCATGTGTTGGCAACACTGGCGACGTGGTGATGTCGTCACTCGCAGTCACCATGCTCCCATCGATGTGCTGCCGTGGTGCCACCACGATGACGTCACTCACAGCGGTCTGCTCATGCTGGTCTCCGCGCTGCTGGCGTCGATCGTACGCGTGTCGCTTTTGGCGGCGTTGTTTCTTCGTAAGGCGAGCTGAAAATCGCCAGTTGAAAAATGTTGACGTTGAACCGCAGGTGGCAGGCGTACAGCTAGAAGACATACTGATATTTGATGTCCGCGGTGGTTCTAGAGTACAAGCAACCTCTTTGTCATTGGTGAGGGTGGCTATCAGTTGCTGCTGAGTGGTATAAAGCTGCTTGAGCTCAGCTGTGGATGACAACATTTCATTCATGCACTGCTCAGTTTCTACATATTTATTTGTCAACAGTTGAAGCGAAGATTGACTTTTAACATAAGCCGTTGTAATCTCGCTCAGTCTAGAATGAAGCGCATCAAGACATTGTTGTGCCTTTGTTAACTCAACATCCTTGTCTTTTATTATTTTCTCAAGCTCCTCAAGTTCCTCCTTGTGCTCTTCTACAGTTGATAGTTCATGGTGTAAGGATACAGCATGCTTATTTTCTTCATCCTCCTTTTCCTTGTATAAATCTGCTAGTTGTACATGTGCTTCTTGCAGTTGTACTTGCAATAAACTATTTCTATCAAGGGTGGACTGATGCAGATCTTGCAGGGACGTTAATGACTCGACATGATTTTGTAGTCGAGTAACTTCAGTTTGTGCTTCCTTGAAACTGTCTTGCAGTGCGTCAAATTTATTTATTTGTGTTTGGAGTTTGACCTTCAGTTGCCTTATTTCAAACTCATTTACGTCCCTGCCTGCAAGGAGGCGATCATTGAGTTCCTCTGCTTCTCTTAGGTTGTTCTGAAGCTGCTGTGTTTTGGTTACACGGGGCATGGTGACCTGAAATGTATACAGGAGGAACTGTAGAATAAGCTATTACAGTAATAGACAAAATAATTAGACTAGAATTAATTAAAATAAAATAACCTAACCGAATAAACAGATAAAGTATAATTAGTAAAGGACCTATGCAACCGTCAACTAAATTATTAATTTAAAATTTTATAATTCTTTAATGAATATTAGGTGTATCTTAAACCAAACTAAGTAAACACTAAATAGTAAAGAATGAGTATAGTATGAAACTAGATATTGGAAAATACAGCAAAGTGTAGAAAATAAGGTTAGTAGATACTCAGAAAAGAAAATGTTTGTAAGAACAATAAGAAATGAAACTGTAACAAAGAAAGAAAGTAATGATAGCAACAATAAAATAGTGAACGGATAACAATTAATGTTTACTAGCTATCCCCAATAATTATCATTATAATATTATTTCCATATTATATTTAACTAATTGGTACCTACCTAACAATAATATGCCTAAAAACCAGGTAATTGGCTGGTTAAAAAGTACTGTCTAAGTACATATAAAGTATCTAATGTGTCAACCTACTCGTAGGTATTAGAGTAAAATATAAGCACTAAAATGGTTGCCTGTATTTAAGTGAAGTGTAAATAGTTTATCTGAGGTGTCCGGCTACGTTCAATCATCAATTTCACTTCCACATACTAATTAGTCAAGTGAAAAGAGACTCAACAAGGCGCCGCTGGTATGAGGATGGACGTTTCTCACGGAGGAGAATTTTGTAGAATAGTGAATTTGTTTACACGATCTAACCTTAAAGTGCACTTGATTAGGTAAAAAATATCAAAACTTTAGTGTTATTAATTAGGTATCATAAAACAAAATACTCCCCGGGATCCGTTGATGTTTCAATTCAAACTCGTCCGGTAATGGTTTGCCGTTTACCGCATTCCACTGGTTCACACTGATTAAAACCTTTTTTTGGTGTTTGTTATATGATATTAAATCATAATATATGTACAAATTATGCAGAATAACAACTAAAAATATTAAAATACGTAAAATATAATGAACAGCTGATATTTGACGTCTAAGTCGCTCGGTGTTGCCAGGAGAAAAAAAAGCAGTTCTTCGTCTTCTGTAATAAAATAGATATTGTTACCAGCAATGCAACTTCTTGGCTGGCACCGACTCCAAAATGATATTAAAAAAATTAAAATTTACCTATAACATAACAGTTTAAAAAAAAAACTATATAAAGATATAATGTACCTATAAATTTACTTAATAAATTTTATTTAATAAATAACAGACTTGGTTATTTTCTATTACTTCACTAAGTTACTGATTATTAACTGCTATGGTTATTTTATACTTTTTATTGCTTTTCTATTAAGAAACCTTGCAAAACTTTGAAGTAGGTGCGTAGTTTTTGTTAAAACTTTTTTTAATATTAATGTTTTTTTACCTCCCTTCTTCCTGGTGAGATGTACTTTTTAAGGGATGAAAATTACGAAATACATTTCTGAGATAATGAACTCAAAAAATACTTTTTGTTCTAATGAAGCATTATATATAAAAAAATGTTTTTTTGGATATTTTTTATATTTTTATATAATAGGGGTGTTTTAAAAGGGTGCAAGGAATAAAATAGCGGTTGAAAAATCACAAATAGTTTTTAAAACTATATATCTACTACTAATCAAAAGGTCTATAAATTTTTTCTTTCGTTAAATGCCTAAATTTGTGAATTTACCAATTTAAGACAATTAGGGGTAGTTTTCACCCCTAAGAGTCAAAACTCACATCGGCATAGGGTAGATTTTGAAGTGGATGGTAAGTAGAGCTTAATTCCAAATTTTGAACAAAATCCATCGGTCTCGAAAGAATTTCTAGGTTGTACATTCTTTTCACCGTCATTTCTTGTACTACACGTAAACTTTAGTTTACTATAATTTAATCTGTGGTACTACTATCAGCTGATGCAGTTCCTATGTGACCTATGTTGTCTCGTGTGGTGCCGGCAAAGAATAGTAGGGTAGAGCGGGGCTGGTTGTGCCGGGGGTAAGTTGTTCCGACGGAAATATCTCAAAAATAAAAAGCGATAGCTATAATTTCTTAATGCATCGCGAAATGTCTAGCGGCCACGCCCATACGGCTGCCACTTTAGATACGACAACGACGCGGATCTGGCGGGTGTGTGGGTAGCGGTCGTCCAGCACCACGTTAGTAAATTTTTTTGTGTTAATACTTTTTGGGCTTTAGTTGGCATTTATGGTGCTACGTACTTGGGAGTTTTATTGAAGTGATCGTAATTTATCCATTCTTGTTAATCTATGCAGTTTAAATGCTTTGTATCAGTGATTTTTTGAAAAAGTGAAAGTTTTTAAATGTCTTCGAAACGGGGTAAAAAGTGCCTTTCATTTGGGGCTGGTTGTGCCGCGAGTCCCATACTAACCTTTACTATTTTGATTATTTTATTTAACAGAATGAGAACCTATATGCGTAAGAGGAGTACTTCCTAAGAATTTCTACAAAAGCTTGCTGTTGCTGAGATTAAGGACGAATAAAAATTATCGATACAAATTACGCATTCCATTTTATTACTATTGTCGTAGGTTATAAAAGCAGATTTTTAATTATGATCTCTTTATAACAAGTATGTACAAAGATTTTTTTATTTTGAGTAGAAACCTACTTTGAAGTTAGAATATTTTTGTTTAGTTTTGATTACGAACATCAGTGGATTTGACTAAAAGATCTGTCATAAAATGTTTAAATATGTTTTAAGGAATAAAAAGGCTCGGTAGCTGTCTTTTTAATATAACTCAATTATTGGTTAGTATAATGTCGATATGTTTGATGGTTTCGGATTTCTAAATCCATTTCAAACCATTAAAATGATCAAATATTACGACCGGCACAACTTTCCCCCGAGAGGGGTCGGTTGTGCCTAGCCACCATTGCTTCTAGAAATCACTATTTCTAGAAAACTATTAAGAATGCCCAAAAACTCGATTCAAATATAAAAAATATATTAAATTTAACGTCGGATAGTCTACAAATACCATTCTTAGCATTCATGTTACTTGATTTATTTAAGGATTTGTCAAAATCGGCACTTTCAGCCCCGCTCTCCCCTACTGTAGAGCCTTCATGGTGTTTTAACCACGAATGCCCTATAATTGGGACAAAATAATTAAAAGTTTGTAAAATGTCAAACCGAATGTTTTTTTTTACTGTTTTGAGGCAGTTGAAAGCCGACCCTTGAGGCTAAAGTATCCCTGGTCGTCTACCAGATTTTGTGCCGCTTCACGGCTTCGTTTATCTGATTTATAAAGCTCCGAGCCTCTGTAAACGCGAGTACTACTCGTAGTTTAAGTTTTCGGCATCCAAATAAAATAATATCTTTTCCAGATTTACCATATTTTATTTCAGCTAGGACGTAAAGGTTTTCTGAGGGCTCTTACTGTATCAACCCATCACAACCCGTGGTGTCCTAAGAGGCGACTAAGCGTTTATAAACCGGAGGATGGGCAGCTCAAATCCTTTATCGTGGGATCCGGTCACAGTCACCCAGGCCCAAGAATACTTAAAGTCATCATTTGGGTATCTGCCCCGACCGGGAATCGAACCCGAAACGTCCAACGCAAAACTAAAGATTTTATAAACTCACGCGCACGCAGTCAAGCATCAATCAATCACGGGCACGCAGGCAAAACAGTCAGACACTACGCTACACAAGCGTTTAAGAGGCTTTATGGTGTTTGTGAGGACGAGGAAAAACTTGTAGAATACTCACGACGTCGAGCAGAGCGTCTTCATAAACATTGGTGGTATAGCGAGCGCCGGCAGCCGTGCGCATGAGCTCCTCGACCTGGTCCGCATGTGGGGAGCGACCGCCCGCAGCCGCCGCCCACACCCCACACAGGCACAACACTGACACCAGTTTATACGTCGGGGCCATACTCACATCACACTGAAGATGACCCGATCGTGCTTCCGCTTATGTACGATTCGTTATCAGTGATTTTATTTATAAAGATTAGAATTTTGCACTTTTATGGTTAGGATTTAAAGGAGAATTTGTTGGGTTCTTTCTTCGTTATTGGTTGATCGCGAATTTTTTTTTCCATCTTCTCATCATTCTCACATCTGGTCTGTGTTTTCCGCTGAACTTGATTGACATAATTGGTTTAAAATAAAATTTTAAAAATTTAGAAACCCACGCCGGATAATAAAACGTGGTTTAAAAAGGAATAAATAAATTTTTGAATGTCCCCCGACAAGAGGTAAATAAGGAACAACAAATGAAATAAAATCATTTTAAAAGGGTTGGTTTGGCTCGAATTTTGCCAAACATACAAATAATTATACTTTTCTTAGTGCTTCCCACATTTACTTACCTACCTAATGGTTTTTCGGAGAGATAAAAACAGTAGTAATATCAAAAATAGGTAAGCACTTAGGTATTCGACTAACTATAATATAATTACAAATTCAAAAAAATCCGTCGGGGGCTGCCATCGCTCTCTGTTATTTAGTTTATGAATTAATAGCAATATTATATTACAAACAAACAATAAACTTAATTTACAGTTCATTATTATTATTGTTTATTGCACACAAGAAAATACAATGGACAATACATAAAGAAAAACGACACAACAGGTACTACTTATTTCAATAAAGAAATGTCTTCCAGCAGACCTAGGCGAGTGTGAAAAATATTGGAGAAGGCAGATAGACTGTGCGCAAGCTCAAAAATTATACAAAAGTAACAACAATATATTAATCATACTTATGTTAGATACTTATCTAATTACAATATATAAACCTACTACACAAATAAAATAATAATAAATATAAGATATATATATATGTATATATGAAATATATATTATGCATATTATATTTAAATAAATAAATAACTAATAAATATATGAATAACTAGACAGGGAAAGATAGTGCTCTTTGACTCGTTTTTTAAAGATAGCGATAGAGGGACTATCGCGAATAGTGTGTGGGAGGGAGTTCCACAGCCTAGCCGCATGGACAGTGAACGAGTAGGAATAGAAATCGGAGTGGTGGGAGGGGATACACAAGTTAGTCCCGACGCTGGGGCGGCAAGGCTCAACTTGTGAACGAGAGAAACAAAATCGCTCACGTAAATAAGACGGGGAAGAGGGATTGTACAAAAAATTTATTTGTACAAAATGTTATAGAGGAGAGAAAGGATATGAGTATTCCTGTGAAAACGAATTGGGAGCCACTTGAGCTGCGAACATAAGTGGGACACGTGGTCGTTCATATTATGGCACATATTTAATTTATTAAGTTTTCATTCCAGATTCAAATTTTTCATATTCAAATTTTTTTTTTCGATTTGCGTATTTACAAAACAAAATATTATTTTATAATTTACATGGTTCCATACATTTTATTTCTTTCAGTGCGCTGATAGTGGCAGCCCTCGACGGATTTTTTTGAATTTGTAATTATATTATACTTAGTCGAATACTTAAGTGCTTACCTATTTTTGATATTATTACTGTTTTTATCTCTCCGAAAAACCATTAGGTAGGTAAGTAAATGTGGGAAGCACTAAGAAAAGTCATAATTATTTGTATGTTTGGCAAAATTCGAGCCAAACCAACTCTTTTAAAATGATTTTATTTCATTTGTTGTTCCTTATTTACCTCTTGTCGGGTACATTCAAAAAAGTTATTTATTCCTTTTTAAACCACGTTTTATTATTCGGCGTAGGTTTTTCAATTTTTTTAATTTTATTATTTATTTCAACCTTTTTAGAGGTTACTACCGACATCCTACTAATATTTATATATCAAGATATCTTTATTACCTGTATATTTTAAATTGTAAAGTAGATGAATATGTACGTAAATTTTTTTTCGTACATAGGTATAATTTTGGGATTCAGAAAATTTAACAAAATATATTTTCATCATTTTTAGTTTCGTACCTCAAAAGGAAAAAACCAGCCAAGTGCGAGTCGGACTCGCGCACTGAGGGTTCCGTACGACCACATAATCATAATTGTATTAGTTGAAATTTCAGTAAGTTAATGTGCTACATTTTTTGAGTCCGACACGCGCTTGACCAAATTTTATTATTTTTTGTTATTTTATAGCTTATGCACTATAAACATACCAATTTTCAAGTTTGTAAGTGTTCCCGTTTTTAAATAGAACTAAAACAAAAATCGCCTCAACGACCATCCAACTTGACCCCTCTTTTATATGAATGTTCTTAAAACGGGAGCTCACCACAATTGGTTACCATTAGTTGTGAGAAAAGTTGTAATATTTAATGATTTCAGACTTTTCCCATAATTTTTACTATGAGACCTAGCTTCTTGCCAAATTTCATAATTTTAGGTCAACGGGAAGTACCCTGTAGGTTTTGCATTTTTGAATAAATGTATGGAGATGAGGACATAAAATGCCATATCTTTTGATTGCGTCGTTGTAAAAAAATTGAATTTTCAGATCTTGTGTGGTTCATGGATCCTAATATATGGTATTAATTTCAACCTGATACCTTTACCCGTTCGTGATATAAAGGGTCTTGACAGACAGACAGACTGACAACAAAGTGATCCTATAAGGGTTCCGTTTTTTTCTTATGAGGTACGGAACCCAAAAAATGGAACCTTAAAGGAACACTTTGTTGTCCGTCTGTCTGTTTGTATGCCTGTCAACACCCTTTATCTCCCGAACGGGTAAAGGTATCAAGTTGAAATTAATATCGAATATTAAGGTCCATAGACCCTTGAAGCTGTGAAAATTTCAAGCTTCTTCAACAAAATACATAATACATTTATGAACCAAACCAAAACCTATAGGGTAGGTACTTCACGGTGACATATTTTATATCCGACAATTAAATTGGTCGAAAATTATAAAAACATAATGCTCAGTAAACTGAAATCAAAAATGTATCTAATGAATGCTCGCGACGAATCAATGGAACCTGCAACATACGGGGAAAAGCCTTCGGCTTCCGCTATTCCGGTCGATCCTAATAACACGGGTGGTCTAGTATCCGTTATTTCAATGGGAATAGGCACTCGAGTTATGCTTCGTATGAATATTAGGCTAAGTGAGGGTCTTGTTGACGGCAGTGTAGGAGTAGTTCGAGGCTTTGAATGGGTCTAGAAGAGATCAACTAGAAGAAGGAGAACTTCCTAAAAAAGTCCTAGTTGAATCCGATGACAGCACTGTTGGCAGAAGTTTTAAAAATACCAATGGGTGGGTTGGAATTTCCCAAATGAGTGTCACATACCAAGGTAGCAGAGGATACGGCAAAATTGAGAGGGATATGATACCACTTATATTAAAGCTGGGCCGTAACTGTCCATAGGGAACCACAATCGACAAGGCTGTGATTTATTAAGGAAGTAAAATGTTTGCGTAAGGGCAAGCTTACTTGGCCCGTAGCAGAGTTCGATCATTGGATGGGGTGGTGATCAGTGATTTAAATCAACGAAAATTATTTAATAGCCCTATCAACGATGTAGCGTTGCAAAAATTGGAAAGGCTTAGAAATCTTAAAACGTAATAATAACATTTATTAAATTAAACCTGTATAATTTAAAAAAAGGCCAAGTGCGAGTCGGACTCACGCTGTGATTTTTAGGATTCCGTATATGAAAAGGTTAAAGCGGAACCCTTATAGGATCACTTTGTTGTCCGTCTGTCTGTCACGACCCTTTTTCTCAGGAACGCGTAAAGGTATCAAGCTGAAAATCATATCAAATACTCAAGTCTACTGTCCCTTGGAGCTGTGAAAAAATAAAACTACTAAGCCTACGCAATCAAAAGATACAGCAATCAATTTTCGAGTTTTTCGACACTCGCAAGGGAATCAAAATCTACAGGGTAAATTATTGAGGTACCCACCTCCCGTGAACTCAGAATCTTAAAATTTGGTACGAAGCAACGTCTTATAGCACAAATAAAGGAAAAATTTCAAAAAGCATACATTTTTAGTTACATCATATAATAAAAATATTTTTAATAATTTGAAACTTACTACCCTTTCCCTCATGAACGCATAAGGAATTAAATTGAAATTCATATCAAATACTTAAATCTATAAAACCTTTAAGCTGTAACAAAATCAAACTTGTATGTCAACCCAATCCAAAGAAACGGCAATTTAAGCCGCATATTTTGAAACTCGCAACTACTCGCAAGGGAATCAAAACCTAAAGGATACTTCTAGTAAATCTAGAATCTTGAAATTTGGCATGAAGCAACGTTTTATAGCACACATAAAGGAAAAATTCCGAAAACCTTAAATTTAAAAAAATTAAAAAGTTAAATCACATAAAAAAAAGTTTTGAAATAAAACGACCATAACTTTTACTTATACACCAATAGGTATGTACGGAACCCTCGGTGCGCGAGTCCGACTCGCACTTGGCCGGTTTTCATTTATCACATTTCCAATTACAGCCGTTTAGCTGGCGGTAGCTTGATAGATACAGAGAAATTGCGCTTTGAAGCTAGATATTTCAAGAACAGACCCCCAATCGAAAAATTATTCCAGGAAACTCACAATATATTTAAAAGACCTATATTACGACACCCCGCACTATAGGGTAGACGAGAAAATATATTTTTCTCCCCACCCATCCTGCAGCGCTAGAATTGAAACTCAATCGTTAACGATTTGAATCGGTATCATGATTCCCATTGAGTCGTAATCGTGTTGAACAAAACGGTAGCATGTAACTATCAGTTGGGTTGAATACGATTGATGGGTTTCATGAATGATTAAAGTGAACTAAATATATGCGTTACGTTTCTTCACCATGAAAATATTTCGGAAGCGATTTAAAAATCTTTGATTAGAAAAATGTTACTTTTTATACAGTATTTTGGCTTGAAAGGGATTAATTGAGTGAAATAGTTATTTTTTATTTGATTTTTAGCTCAAAAAAATAAAAAGTATTGAACAAAAAGCGAGCAACTAAACTCACGACAGTCTTTTAGGTTATGTTTTCCACCCTAGGTTATAAAATTTTCTATCTGGCGCTTTTGACGATGTTTCTTTCATATTGTGTGTGAAAAGCCCTTACCTACCCCTAATATTCGCTCAGCAGCAGTCACAAATTATTAAACGACAAAAAGAAAGAAGAAAGTGGAAGTCAAGGTTAGTTACAAATTTTCTGTTTCTCTTGTAATTTCCTCTGCAGATACATAGGCTATGTCTAGTTTGTAGTGATTCTCAAATACAGAAATGTTTTAGTTTAATCATGCACTTTCGTTTCGACTGAAATCCAAATATTTTGTGAATTACTTTTTGTTTGCATTTCGGTAGTCTAGTCTGCCATTCTTGTTTAGTAGATATGCATTTAACATTTTGTACAACATTTCAGGATGCCAGCTCCCCGAGCGGTTTCAAGGGAGCAGCAGATGGATGTAATGCTTATGTATAATATGGAGACATACTAATTTTGTTCGGAGCGGCATAGCTAATAGTGGTGACCCCCATTGCAACCTCTAGTCACCTCCTAGTGGGTGCGAAAAGTAAAATGATTTCGTGCTTCAGAAGGCACGTAAGCCATCTCGGTCCTATTTTCTGAAGAAGTCACAGGCCTTAACGGCTTAACAATTCTGTCAACAGGGTTTGTCAGTCATCAACCTTATAACCTACATAGTGACACGAGCATGACGTCAGGTTGCTAGCTTTCAAAAAGAACTATCAAAATTTCATCGTTAATAGCCCCATGGTCCAGTGGTTAGGGCGTTGGGCTAACAAGCCAATGGTTGCCGGTTCCAATCCCACTCACCCATATGGCTGTTTTATAATTTGTTTTTGTTCAGAACATTCTAGAAAGAAAAGAAAGAGATAGCTGAAGAAAGAGAGCTAATTACTAGAAATATCTAACAAAAACCTAAATAAAAAAATGAGTCCAGAATGTTCGGAAACGAGTAGCATGGGTATATATATAAGCCGGGCCACCAAGCGGCTACGCCCTCCCCTCCCCCGCCGCACCCTGTGGCCACTAGGCAGCCCATGCCCACTACTCCTCATCGAACAGTTAGGACTGTGGGCGCCTGAGAAGATACCAATGATGATGGCTACTCCAGACTGGCTATTCCAGTACAGAGGGAACACTCTGAAAGAGGTGCCGGAGGTAGTAGAGTACGGAGGGAAGACTCCATACAAGAGGTCCTGGAGGGAAGACCCCTTACAAGAGGTACTCTGGCTAAAACTAATCCAAATCTATTCACATTAAATAGATCTGTGTGTAATTTTAACACTAGATACCCGAATAGGCTACTGCTCCCAAACCTTCGCTCTCACTTATGCAGTGTCAACTGCTATGCTATGACAGTGAGAATATACAACCATCTTCCAAAAGACATAAAGGACTTGCCTCTACCTTTATTCAAAACAAAATTACGGACATGGTTGATCGATAAATGTTTTTATAATGTAAAAGATTATTTAAATTCAAAATTTTAAATAAATAAAATATTAATATTTGTAAACAGGGACATTGTATGTTTCTTTTTTTTTTACTAGAATGTAAATTGGTGTTTTAATGTTTATATATAATCTCAATTTTATGACTACATCATTATTTGACATTATTAATATTTAAATTTTAATAGTCTATGGTAATTTCTTATGTTTTATTTTTAATTTGCATGATTTTGTTAAATCTAAATGTAAGGACTGTCTTTAACTTAAGAACCTTTTGACTACATTTATCGCAAATAAATATCTTTTATCTTTTTTTATCCCGGAGGGAAGACTCCGTTGAAGAGCTCCCAGAGCGAAGACTGCTCGGAGGGAAAACTCTGTGGAAGAGTGCACGGAGGGAAGACCGTACAAAGAGGCTCAGAGGGCGAACTTGGTGAGGTGTGAGAAGCTCGGGTTGTATATAAGTCCGAGCAATATTTGTATATGTATATATTTGTAATCGGTTTCTCGAAAACGGCTCTTACGATTTCGATGAAATTATCATTCGGGGGTTTTTGGAGGCAAAAAATCGATCTAGCTAGGTCTTATGTCTGAGAAAATTCGTTTTCCTCGCGTTTTTACAGAACCTTACAGCGCCATCTGTTGGCGAGTAGCATAACTTGCTCACCCGACGATATTTTCCTTTAGGCCCATAAGGACCACTTTCCAAAACATCCACTTCCCAAAAGGACCACTTCTCAAAAGGACAATTCCCACAAGGACCACTTCCCACAAGGACAATTCCCAAAAGGACCACTTCCTTTAATGTTGAGGCAGCTATTATAGAGCGAAGCTCGGTCGCCCAGGTACTAAGTCCTAATAAACGGAAAAACTTACTTTGGTGTTTCACTCCAATCCCGAACCGCTAGCTCACAATATGATATTACCTGACGATGATTGTAAAAGCCAGTAAATACTGTGATTATACATAATCTTAATTTAGGCTACGGTGTTTTATTAACAAGAACCGGCTGTGATTAAAACAAAGTTATAGTAGGTATATGTTTATTTTCTATTAAAAAAATACAAATTTTAAACATTGTTTTCTTTAAAAAAAATATTCTTATACTTCTATAAGAATATTTTATAAAATTGTTTAAGGTAAAGTCCACACTTTACCTTAAATAATTTTATAAATAACAATAAATAAACAATAGGCCGCCTTTGCCCACATTAGGTTTAAGTTCTCCATGTACATTTGTTTTTAGGGTTCCGATACCTAAATGGTAAAAAAGGAACCCTTATGGCGACACCGCGCGGCGGGCCTCGGGCGCGGCTGCTCGCTTGGTGTGGACGGGCCTATTGACTTGAAATAGTTTTAGAATATGGTTGCACAACTAAATTGCACAAGAAAGAATATAAAAAAAAAAACCGGTCAAGTGCGAGTCGGACTCGCGCGCCGAGGGTTCCGATATACCTATAGTATTTTTGGAAGCAATAAAGTCCATTTTCAGGACCGCAAAACTAAATTTGTTTGTAAAGGTTTTTTGCAGATTTCTGAAAAACTGTGCAACTTAGAAAGATCGTTTTATTTTTGCTGTAAAGTTTATATAAACTTCTGTCAACTGTAATTAATTCAGATTTTTCCTTACTCAAACTTCGGAGATAAGGGGGGGGGAATGGTATTTTTCTTGACATTTTTCATCATAACTTTAAAACTAAGAAATTTAAAAAAATACAAAAATATATTTTAAAATGTACAAGTAAAGCCCTTTCATATGATACCCCACTCGACCTAGTAGCGACAATTTGAAATTTGGCCCCCCCTATTTTGGCCCCCTTTATATTAATAATCATACTTTTTTCAAAATTTTTTCTTGTGCAATTAAGTTGGGCAACTATATTCTAAAACTATTCCAAATTTCAGGTTGATAGCATAAGTGGTTGCTGAGATATAGAGGTGTGACAGACAGACGGACAGACAGACAGACAGAGCGGCACCATAAGGGTTCCTTTTTTTTACCATTTTGGTATCGGAACCCTAAAAATATGACTATTGATGCCTATTAGGTTGAGTGGGGTATCGTATAAAAGGGCTTTACTTGCACATTCTAAAATATATTTTTGTACTTTTTTAAGACTCTTAGTTTTCAAGTTATGATGAAAAATGTCAAAAAAATACCATTCCCCTCCCCTTATCTCCGAAGTTTGCGGTAGGAAAAATCTGAATTAATTACAGTCGATAGAAATTTATTTAAATATTACAGCAAAAATAAAATAATCTTTCTAAGTTGCACAGGTTTTTAGAAATCTGCAAAAAACCTTTACAAACAAATTTAGTTTTGCGATCCTAAAAATGGACTTTATTGCTTCCAAAAATACTAAAGATATATCGGAACCCTCGGCGCGCGAGTCTGACTCGCACTTGACCGGTTTTTTTTTTGTTATTATGTGAGCAATAAAGTGTTATATCTAACTAAATAGTAGGTCAATAAAGATGTAATGGTTTTAAACATAACTTTACCTACTTGAAAAATAGTATGGCAAATAAAAAAATTGTTAAAAATCTAGAACCCGACTACAGCTGGTAAATCTTGCTCTAAATTGTATGAAACAAGAAAATATTGTCACTAAAATTGTTATGTATAAACTATGGTATTTAATAAATATTGATACTGATGTTCATATAATAGCCGTGGTTATATTGTTGTCACTTTTCCCTAAAGCCTTTGCTCGCTTTTAGGGTTGGTGGCATAATATGACCACGGCTATTATCTGACATCACTATGACTATTTATTTAATATAATAGTTTGTACATAATAATTTGAGTTGACAATTTTTCTTGTTTCATACTTTTTAAAGCAACATTTTGCAGTACCTACTTGTTGAGTTTTTGAAGTTAAAATATATCTAGGTATATATCTGATTTGCGGATTGGGCCCTTGTCAGACCGACAATGGTTTCGATCGCTTGTCGAGCTTCTTTGAACGGAGTTACAATTCACCCTTCTTTTTGCTGTAGACGGGTAATGCCATGCCACCTTCCCTCAAAGAAGCTTAAGGGCAAACAGCCAGTTGCACAAAGCGTCTTTAAAGTTAAAGCTGCTTTAAATCTATTACTGTCACTTTCTTTGTCAGCAAAACAGAAAGAGTCTGCAATAGACTTAAAGGCGCTTTAATTGTTGTAAGTTGCTGTTGGGCTATCAAATAATAATAATAATTTTAAAGATGATTTGTGCAACTGGCGGAAAGTGGCATAAACTTAATAACTTCATTTAGTTAGGGAATGTGGCATGGCATATGACCACGGCTATTATCTAAACATCATTATGAATATTTATATGATACAATAGTTGTCGATGAAGTCGAAGCTAGTTCATCTTCTCCGCACTCCAGGCTGGACAGGCTGGATCTTCCTTCGTCTTCATAATAGTTAGGTGTCTATTCAGGATACAGTGTCCTGTTATTATGCCTACTATCTTAGTTATATCTGCTTTCGGAAGCTGTAATAAATGTCTGGTCTTGTCTTATCATACTCTTTTATAAAGAGTTTGGATTGTCGGTGTCCTTCTATGGTATTCCAATGAGCAATTGCCTCTGTAATAATTATTCTCTTGAAAACCCCTTTAATTATCTTGATGGGGATGGGTAGGCGGGGTTCTGGGCCTATCAAGACTTCATCCACTCCCATCCTTGCCAATTTATCAGCAGTCTCTTTGCCCATATGTCCAGGCATCCGGGCTATGACTACCTCCTTGCCTGAAGCTAGTTTTAGGCAGGGAGGAGTTTCTATATGGTTAGTCATGAGTTTTGTTTTTATTTCATCTCCAATGCAACTTTTTAACTTTCATGAGCAAGTGATAGGAGCATTTGTCTTAAGTTTTTAGCCCAGTACTCGTGGAAACTGAACTTTTCCATGAATCTAAAAAAAATCAACTGTTAAAGGCATTTAGGTTGAAAGTGTATATAATATCTAAATTAATTATTCATCATCATAACATCCCATGAAACATCCACTACAGGACAGGGAGCTCCCTCCAGAATTCTAGCTTTTGCGGTAAAAACATGGAGGGGAAGTACCAGTAACCTCGCTTGTCAGCATTATGGCTGGCACCATGGACCGCAGTTGTAGGTGACCGCAGTAAGTAACATGGTATGATACACAGGAGGATGCTGCTGCCCATCCTCGAGTTTTTAACCCTTAGTCGCCTCCTACGACACCCACGGGTAAGTTCTAAAGTTCGAGACTATACGAATGCTTGTGTTAGTTATGTTCCTTGCTGTTATTGCTTGTGCAGCTTGTATAACGCCGACACATTCAGCTTAGTATACTGTGTTAAATTGTCTTAGGGCGCTTGATATTTCAATATTAAAGTCTTGTGAATATGTACCTGCACCTGTGCCTAGTTTTGTTTTTGACCGATTAGTGTATATGCACAGTTCATTTATACCTGAGTAGTCATGTGTTTCTTCTTGTAAGTTTATGTTGTATGTTTTGTTATAGGTGTTTTGTTTAGGTATCCTGTCACATGGTGCGGCTAATAGCGGCTGGTGACTTAGGGCTTTGTCTTTTATTTTTGTGTGGTGAATTCTAGAGTCTACGCTCAGTGTGCCTGACAGTCCCAGCCTGAGTGATGCAAGAGTTGCCTCCTGTTGTATGTATAAGTCTAGGGGTGGCAGGTCTAGCATCACCTGCAGGGCTGCTGTTGGTGTGGTGCGCATTGCACCCGTTATGCAGATGCATGCTAGTCTCTGTAGCTTTTCTAGGTCCACTCGAGCAGTACTTAGAGTTGTCCTGGGCCACCATACCAGCGCGCCGTATGTGGTGATTGGTCTTACTACTGTTGTGTATAGCCAGTGCACAATTTTGGGAGTGAGACCCCAGTTCTGACCTAGGAGTCTTTTACATTGCCACACGGCTATGCTGGCTTTTTACAGTGTGTTGTCTAGGTGTTTTTGCCAAGTTAATTTGTTGTCATTCATTATTCCAAGGTATTTAACCTCGGTTGATAGAGTTAATTTTGTTTTGAAAAATGTTGGCATTCTCATTGTTGAAAGTTTCCTTTCCTTTGTGAAAAGGACCATTTCGGTTTTGGTAGGGTTAACAGAGAGATTATGTTTATCACACTAGTGCCTGTCCCATGAGGTTGCATAGAGTGTTCTTGTGGTTGCCGTTGATACGGATGGTAATATCATCGCCATATCCTATCATGAAATAACCTTTGTCATTTAGTTGTGTGAGGAGGCTGTCTGTTACAAGATTCCATAGCAGCGGAGACAATACACCTTGTTTTGTCGTTCACTGTTACCTGTATCGCTCTTTGTTCTAGCATATTGCATATCCAGTCTTTGAGGGTTGTTCCCACCCCGTGGGTTTCTAGTGCCGTTCTCATGCTGTGGAACATTGTTTTGTTAAAGGCTCCTTCAATGTCTATGAAAATAATATATATAATAACGCATAATCTTTCTAGTTTTCAGTAAAATGATGTTCAGCTGATTGGTCTAAAAGATTTGGCTTGTGTATAGTCACTTTTACCTGGTTTTGGCAGAAAAATTTACCTTGACATCCCGCCACATCAGTATATATGTTCCTTGGGTACTATTCTTTGCCCGTACCACACGGGAATTTTAAATTAATTATTACCTCTATAGAAGAGCTTCTCTCTCAAGTTGATGTGGGAATTTTATATATTTTTTCTTAAAATATGTGGCGAGTTCAAATATGAGGCATTGGTGACCTCTGGCAGGCAATTCGGCATTGTCCTTTGACACACATTAATCATCCTGTGATCTCCAACACTATGTTGGTAAGAACCACTCGCAAAACTCCAGAATCTGAAAAGTCAATAAATTAACAAAGTAGAAGTCAATAAATTTGTCTGTTTTGGGAGAGGGTTGATCGAAGCTACATTCTTTTAGTAGATAAATTTCACAGGGTACCAGGACCAAATTCAAGACGTTCTGAATAAAGGCCAGGTTAAAAGTACCCTTAACCGACGAGCATGTATGAAAGGATTGATGAAGGTTCAGGAAGCAAGGGAAGTATGTCAAGATCGTAGCAGGTGGAGAACTGTGGTCTCTGCCTACCCCGACGGGAACAAGGCGTGATGTTCTGTATGTATGTATGTAGTCAAATAACAAACTAACATCATCTTGATTGATGATGCAAAAACACAGGTAAGTACCAAAAATATCTGAGCGCATTGCGCTGCTCCTTTAATCCTGTGCCAAAAATGAGATCAAATCTTTACAAAGATCTGTAAAAGTCCTTTTCGAAAGGCAAAAACTGTCGATGAATGATTTGTCTGGCAGCAGCAGAGATCTGCAAGCAAGAGTCTCTCATTACTCTTCGCTCCAAAAGATCTCTTTTCTTTAATCATTCTTGCTCTGCCGCTGCTAGGAGGAGTGCAAAAACACAAAAGAAACGATCAAAAGCAACGGCAAAAAAAACAATACCTAACAATATGTGGTGAAAACACCGTAAAAATTCAGGAAATCTACCAAATTATGCCAACAAGGTAACGATGGAGTAACCTTGTTCATTTGACGTTTTGGACTCGGAATCGGAATCAATTTTTGTTTCTTTTTTTTTTTTTTAAATTTCGGTGCTACCGATAATGGCTTTCAAATGTCAAATAGTACCGAATTATTCATTCAATTGATCGAATGACTATCATTGAAGACGGTTCAAATGGTAATCGTCTTGAAGCCGATAACGATTGTGTTCGGTGCTACCGTGAAACCTATGCATTGGCTTCAACTCAATGGATAACGATCACGATTGTGTTCAATTCTAGCGCTGCTGGCCGCTGCAGCGCCCCCTGGTAGACTACAAACGTAAAACATATCTAACAACCTGCTTTAACCTGCCTTCCGAATACTGAAAGGAAATGATCAGTCAACGTAACTGAACAACTTTCATCGAATAAAAGTTTCAGGAAATGAAAAAAAAATCGGACTCTCCATACAAAATTGCAAACTTGATTGGACAGTTTGTATGGAGGGGCTGATTTTTTTTTCAGTTCCTGAAAGTTTTATTCGCTGTAAGTTGTTCAGTTATGTTGACTGATCATGCTCTATCAGTATTCGGAAGCCTGTCCCTTACACCATGTATAGCCAGTCGGGATTTTTTATTTTTATTCTAGTTGTTTTTAGTTGTTTAGCAAATATAATCGATAGGTACAGTCAAGAGCACATCAAGCCTGACACATTGGATATTTTACCGTTCCTATTCCAATAAACTTACGGGCTAGAGTCGCACTGCGAGTGTGAAGCTTGACTTGTCGTTGACTGTAAACAAGCAAAACAGAGTAGTATGTTCCTTACAAGCAAAATGTATATGTAAAAGAAGCTTCGGGTGTTCTTTTCTTTGACGTCATTTATAGAGTAGGATTTGTTTAGCTCAGGTTTTGCCTCTTGGCTGACGTTAATTGACACTGGTGCTGCGGTGATGGCTTCAGGTGAAAACAAAGTCAGCAGCAGGGGCCAGGCGCTTGGTTTGTTTACGCGGTACCTACCTACCTAGGTATTCCTTCTTAAAGTCAGATCCTCATCCAAACCTACCTTGCACATTTGATTACAATATAAATATAAGGTAACGCTTGTTTAATTATAGTACCTGGGCGACCGAGCTTCGCTCTATAATATCCACCTCAAATTAAAATATCATCAGGTGAGCAAGCTATGCTATCCGCCAACAGATGGCGCTGTAGGATTTTATCTAAAGTGCAAATACAAAACACGGGGAAAAAGAAAGAGGTTATAGGTAAGACCAACAACAAATTCCAAATTCCTTGGGGAAAACGAATTTTCCCAGACATGAGACCTAGCTAGATCGATTTTTCGCTCCCGAAAACCCCCGTATGGTAAATGTCATCGACATCGTTAGAGCCGTTTTCGAGAAACCGATTACAAATATATAAATATACAAATATTGTTCGTTTAATAGTATAGGAAATAGGTAGGTAGGTACTTAATACACAAGCGAAACAACAAAAGGAAATTTTCTTTGTTTTTAAATGATTAGCAGTACGTATAATTTATTAGTTTATTACATTTTATCACCCCTTTAGATTAGTACCGTATTAATGTATTAATCTAAGGCCATGTCCCCACTCCCCATTCACAGTGGCCGGCTATACGCCGCGCGCCGCTCAGTCAGTCGGCTCAACCGACTGATTGAGCAGCGTATTGGTCGCTACAATTCGTTCCGTCGCAGTCGGCGTAGTGAGCTGACTGAGCCGCCGACCGCGGGAGCAAAGTTCGCGGCGACTCAGCTGCTCACTGAATGAATCCGCAAGCGTAACGCCGGCATAACGCCGCAAACTGTGTACAGTAAGCGCTGAATGGACACTACATTTAAAATATATAGGGGGAGGCGTACTGGAGGCAGACAGTGAGCGACTCACTGTGAGCCTAATTTTTAATTTTAATTTATTTCAGGGAAAAATCTCACAGCTTATAGTTTACTTATAGTTACGAATTAACATTTATGCCAAATTAAGAGATCTTCACTTATTAAAATTACAATTAGTACAAAATGGTAAGAAAGTTATAAAATTTTTACACAATGAAACCAAAATTGAAAAAAGGATGAAAGACAATGGGGACATGGCCTATTATCTAATAAAACTTATTTAGCTTCTGTGCGTGTGGTGTAGATAAACAGAACTTATCGCAATTTTATAAGTAGTTTTATGGTGCGGATATTCAGAAACACGCAGTAGTTATATAAATTAAATTGACGATCATAAAAAGAAAACAATACGTTTAGAATCACTATAAACGTAGTGATTTTTACTGAATACCACAATTATTATTTTGTATACCTACTTAGTTCTACGAATAAAACTTAGTTATCTAAAAACTGGTTATGAAGATAAAATAAAATATGAAAAGTTATAGCACTCTACATTATTTATTGTTAACCCTTTCATCTCAGAGATGAGGTCGGCGAATGAACGAGCTCAACTGAAAGGAAGCCTATTCACTCGGGACTTGAGTTTTGGCTTGTACAAACTTGATTAACCAAATTGTAGACTTGCTAGTATGTGTGTATGATATTAGCTACAACAAAATTCTCAGTTTTTTCTGATAACGTCGTCGGGGCCGGTGAATGTGCGTGCGACGCCTCCCCTTGGCCACAGGTTCTGCGGCATGTTCGGGTCGGCGATGATGACGAGGTCTCCGACGGCGATGTTGTTGTCGGTGGTTGTACCTCCCCTCGGTACTAGGGTTGGGAGGTGTTCGGTGACCCAGCGTCGCCAAAAAGGTGTCAGCGAGTGCCTGACTTCTTCTCCAGGCGCGTCGTTCCAACTGGGTGCAGGGTCCGGTGCAGGGAAGGCCCGATGATGTCTCGATCAGGAAGTGCTTCGGGGTGAGCGCCTAAGGGTCGTCGAGTTCTACCGTTACGTGAGTGAGCGGTCGACTGTTGACCGCGTGTTCTGCTTCCACCAGGAGGGTTGTCAGTACTTCTTCTGATGGTGTTTGTTCATGCAGCATCCCTTTGAGTGCAGTCTTGACTGACCGCACCAGTCGCTTCCATGCGCCGCCTTGATTCGGGGCACCCGGTGGTATGAAGCGCCACTCGATGCGTTGTATGAGCGCGAAATCTTGAAGCTAAGGCAGCCACTCTTCGAAGGCTCGTCGAAGTTCATTGTCGGACCCCCGGAAGTTGGTCCCGTTGTCGCTTAAATGATGCGGGGCTATCCTCGTCATGCTGCCATACTTCTCAGCGCCAAATTAAACAATTTTGTGACATTGTTAAACAAGATACAGAGTGAAACTAAGTGTAGGTTTATTCTGTGTAACTTTCCATACTGTTCAAATGTTACTGAGCAACACAACAAATGTATACACAGAATGAATTTACATTTACAAAATTTGACAAGTTGTCATAGTGACATTTTATATCTTGACATGAATATTTTTGTAAGTTATTTTAGATTGACAAAGGATACTATGTATCTGCCTCTTAAGTTTAAGAAAGACCTGGCTACATTGATAGCATATAATATATCTGACTCTGTTATAGGAAGTTATACACAAAAAACTTCTATAGTTAGTAACATTACTAACACCAATTCTTTAAACTAGTTCATACGACAAAAGAGGGTTTTTCTACACAAAATTTTACTGAAGTAAATGAAAAAAAACCTTCTGGCATAAAACTTCCTATAGCAAAGACAAAGGAAAAATCTAATATTTTGAAAATTTTACATCAAAATATTCAAGGTTTTTCTGGAAAAATTTTAGAATTAGAATTATTCTTAGAAAGAACAAAATTTGACATTATTTGTCTGACAGAACACTGGCAAAAAGACTATCAAATGTTGATAAATTATGAAAATTATTGTATAGCCAGTGCTTTCAATCGAAAGTCTGCTTTACACGGTGGATTTTGGTTCGTAACAGTTTTAAGATAAAGAACCGTAAAGATATTGTTCGACTTTCGGTTGAAAGATGTATTGAAATATCTTGTGTTGAGCTGGACAAGCATGTTGTAGTATGCGTATACAGACCTCCCGCTTTTCAAAATTTTTCAATGTTCGAGTTAGTAATGGAAGATGTTTTAAAAATAGTGACAAAAGAAAATAAGTTTGTGATAGTGTGTGGTGACTTTAACGTCAATATCTTAGAAAATAATACCTATAGTAACAAACTTATAAGTCTTTTCAAATGTTTTAATTTAGAGCATGTATTTTTTGAACCTACAAGGGTGACGTCATCCTCGGCTACCTGTATTGATAACGTCTTTTGTAATTGCGATTATTTTGAGAAAAGTATCATAAACTCGCTTCAGTCTGACCACTCTGGTCAAAGTGTTACTTTTAATTATTCTCGAGTAACCCAGAATATAGATATAGAAACCAGGAGCCTAACGAGCGGTAGGTTAGAAAAGTACAAAAACACGTTACTAGAAAAACTGCCCTGTCACAATTATAATACTAACAACCCTAATAACTCATATGAAGATTTATTCACATTGATTAATACTGAATTCAGTAAAATTTTCACTATTAGAAAAAAGCAAATTATTGTAAAATTCAAATTCAGTGACTGGGCTACCGCTGGTATTCGCAAAAGTAGAGAGAGACTTTTTGAATTATATGAGCTTAGAAATTATTCAAATGACGACAATTTCATTGAATATGTCAAAAATTATTCAAAATTGTTTAAATTAGTTTGTTTAAAAGCAAAATCATTTTTTCTACGGAAAAAAATACAGTCTGCTGATAACAAAATTAAGGCTGTATGGAATGTTATAAACAGTGAAACTGGAAAAGTGAAACCGCGTGACAATCAAATCACACTTCATACAAATCGCGGAACTATTAGTTCAAACGTAGAAGTGGCTCAAGAATTCGAAACCTTTTTTACTAATATTCCTTTGAAAACAACAGAGTCACTCAATTCATCATCTTCACTTGCTAGCGATTTACTTCAAAATAATGTGGACGCCTGCGAAACTGAATTTGGGTTCAATCATGTCACCCCTAACGAAATTGTTAAAGCCTTTAAAAGTATTAAAATGAAAACCACTGAGGACCTATGGGGAATGTCAGTAAAAGTCTGTAGTGCGATCATTGATACTATATCTCCATATTTAGCTGTTATATTCAATGATTGTGTCGATCATGGTACATTTCCTGACTTAATGAAAAAAAGTAAAGTAGTTCCATTATTCAAAGCTGGTGACAAAAAGGATCCCAGTAATTTTAGACCAATATCAGTCTTACCTGTACTTAGTAAAATTTTTGAGAAGGTCATACTCAATCAAATGCTTTCACACTTCAATAGAAATAACTTACTACATGACCATCAATTTGGTTTCACGAAAGGGCGCAGTACAACGGATGCCGGGACTGCACTTTTAAAATACATCTTTTGCGCGTGGGAAAAATCTGAAGATGCTATTGGTATCTTTTGTGATCTATCCAAAGCATTTGATTGCGTAGATCATAGCACATTGTTGCTAAAACTTGAACATTACGGTGTTAAGAATAATTCACTTAAACTACTTAGGTCATATTTGGAAAACAGGATTCAAAAGGTACAAGTAAACAGGACGAAATCACTGGGATCTGTTGTCAAAATTGGCGTACCTCAAGGGTCCATATTAGGGCCATTTTTATTCCTTATTTATATTAATGACCTTCCTTCTGTGGTGAAGAATCTGTCAAAGATTGTGTTATTTGCTGATGATACTTCATTAATATTCAATGTAAGTAGGAAATCACAAAATTATAACGAAGTCAATGATGCACTTCGACAGATTCATGCATGGTTTACTGTTAACAATCTGGTCCTAAACGCCAAAAAAACTAAATGTATTAAATTTGCACTACCAAATGTAAGGTCTACTTCACATAACATAGTATTGAATAATGAACGATTAGATTTTGTAAATAGTACAGTTTTCTTAGGGTTAACACTAGACTCTAAACTTCAATGGGGCCCTCATATAACGGCTCTTTCTGGTCGATTGACCTCGGCTGCATATGCTGTTAGAAAAATCAGACAACTTACTGATGTAGCTACTGCAAGGCTGGTTTACTTTAGCTACTTCCATAGCATTGTGTCTTATGGCATACTGCTTTGGGGCCGAGCAGCTGATATACATTCAATATTCGTTTTACAAAAGAGGGCTATAAGAGCAATTTATTGCCTGAAGACTCGTGATTCCCTGAGAGAACTGTTCAAGGAAATCAACATAATGACAGTGCCATGCCAGTATATCTATGAAAATATAATGTATGCTAGAAAGAACATTCATCAATTACCTAAAATTTGTGACAGGCATAATTTTAATACTAGAAATAAGCATAAAATTGATCAACCATATACTAGATTAACTAAAGTCAATACATCTTTCGTTGGTCTGTGTATACGATACTACAACAAAATACCTGACAATATAGTGCAATTACCTGAGAGAAAGTTTAAAGAATGTGTAAAGCAAACGTTATGTAAAAAAGCTTACTACAGATTGGATGACTATATGAATGACAAAGAGGTATGGTGCTCTGATATTCCAGCGAAACACAAGAAACACATTGTAAAAAGCCGACTCTTAAAGTAGGCCGTGCTGCAGTGGTTTCTTGCCGTTTCTTTTACGCTGCCATAGCACGATCCGAAACGGCGTAGACTCGCTCTATTTGCATTGTATTCTGCATGACATTCAATAAGTATTCTGTAAAGAATCTACATTGAATAAATTATCTGAATCTGAATCATGAGTCAGATCTGAGATGCTGAGTCCGTCAATAGTGAGGGCACCACTTCTAGGTGTACTGCTCTCGTGGTAAGACATGTCAAGAGCGCTCCCCATCGTTTTTCATGTCGGCCGATCTTCACGGTCATTGGGTCGAAGTAGTCGACCCATGTGTTGGTAAAGGGCCGACCGTATGGCTCCATCCTGGCGGCTGGCAAATCGCCTTTCGACGGGACGGCGGGGGTTGATCTTCTTATTCTGCATTGCTGACATCTTGAGGCCAGGCTGCGTACCAAACACGACAAGTCTATCTTGGTTATTCTATGAGTTCCTATGGGCACCGTCCAACTCCATCATCTGGACCGTGATCATCATCTAAGACCAAAGTGCTCGGGAATACAAATCTAAAGAACCCAAATATGATGGGTCTATCTTGTTTATTTTAGAAGTTTCTTTGGCCACCGTCCGACTCCATCATCTGGACTGTGACCATTATCTGAGACCAAAGTGCTTGGTAATACAAGTCTAACGTACCCAAACACGACTGGTCAATCTTGTTTATTATTATAAGTTTCATGCCCACCGTCCAACTCCATCATCTGGATCCTGATCATAATCTGAGATCAAAGTGCTTAGGACTACAAATCTAACGAACCCTTACACGACGGGTCTATCTGGTTTACTTTAAGAGTTCCTATGGCCACCTTCCGACTTCATCATCTGGACTCTATGACCATCATCTAGGACCAAAGTGCTTGGGAATACAATTCTAACGAACCAAAACTCGACGAGTCTATCTCGTTTAATTTATTAGTTCCTATGGCCCCCTTCTGACTCCATCATGTGGTCCCTGGTCATCATCTGGAACCAAAGTGTTTGGGAATACAAATCAGTCACCTACAGGTGACCGCAAGATGTAATATACAAAGGAGGATGCTGCTGCCCATCCTCCAGTTAACCCTTAGTCGCCTCTTACGACACCCACGGGTATGTATGGGTAGGTACTATTCTTTGCCGGCACCACACGGGGCATTTTCATATAGGTTTCATAGAGATTAGAATTTTGACCCACTGTAAATTTTAATATTGCTCTGTGATGCAAACAATGGCAAAACTTTTGTTGTCTGTAATATTTGTCATTTCTTGATATAAGTTGGTATCTACTTGGCTGCCCTTCATCGACCTATAATTCTCTTTTTACTAATAAAGTAAAATTCCTTTCATTTTGTATTCTTTGAGAAGTAGGTACCTACTTACTATTGTGATCTAATTTGATTATCTAATCATGTGTCAATGTGTATGCTATTTAGTATGAAGACGGAGATAATTAAACTTCGATAAACAACAACAAATGCAGTCACTGACCGCTGAGCGCTGATGGACGAGTCAATCAAAGCTAGAAATCTCATAATTGAATACAAGGTCCTATCTCCACAGAAACTTGAATTAGGATTTCAAATCTACACTAGGAGCAAAGCAAACGGTATTTTTTTTGCCATACGTTTTCATACAGTGACGAGCACAAAGTAATCGCCAATATAAAGGATGTAAGGGACGACGACGGTGCACCGAAAACTGAAAGGGCGTGCTCAGTCAACGAAACTAAACAACTTTCCCAAAGAAACAAATTACTCACTGTGATCGAACAGTTTCTATTGAAAGGTGAAAATGTTTTTTCATTTCCCAAAAATGTTTCTTTGGGAAAGTTGTTCAGTTTCGTTGACCTAGCACGCCCGTTCAGTTTTCGGTACACCGTCCTTTACACCTTGTATTATCCAAATCAAATAAAAATACGAACCTGATTAGTCAGATCTTTGGATATAAGAACCTTGTCGACAAATATCTCGAAGCATCCATCACTTAGAAAAAAATTAAGTTTTCGTCAGATTTCTCATATACGAGTATTTTCTGTGATAAATTTTTTGAAGTGATCCACGGGTTTCCGTAAACATTTTGCATGTGTATAAGTAAATAGTATAAGTACAATGTTTGAGAAAATTGTTGACAAGATTTTTATCCTAAGATCTGTTTTATTTGAGTTAGATAAGATATTGACGATTATTCTGAGCCCATCAATGTATGAAAATGTACGACCGAAAAACTGCCGACCCGTTGTCTTTACTCTTCAGTATAGTTTAACCGTTATGTTTAAACTTTACACGGAATGATCTACGGAAACAAGAAATAGCTTCCAACTAAAACAATTTCCCAAAATAGTTTTGAATGAATGAATAAATAAATAAAAATACATGTTACAATTATGATGAACGTTCATACGTGATGCGCCTTGAATCGGCATGCAAATACCTATTAGATATAGAATTAATATTAGAACTGCAATAATTAAAATAAGAAATCATAAAGTTAAAATTATCACAAATTAAAATTTAAAATTATTTAAATTCACTCAAGTTAAATAAAGTCAAATAATTAAAATCAGATCAAAATTGTCAGAGTAAAATTAATAACAAGCCCTTCCATTGAGCCCTTCCATTGAGCCCTTCCATTGAGCCCTTCCTTATGGTTATGTGACTACACCTGTATTTTATAATAATGTGTTGTCAATGCATCGTCAGTAAACAGGCTCTATTGTGGCGACATCCCAACTCGACACGATCCCATCTCGACACGAAAAAAATTTATCTCAGTACAGTAAGAGCAAAAAGTGATACGACGAAATAATAACTATCTAAAAACTAACTTTAAATAATTTTTTCAAATTTGAATATATTTATTTAATAGTTAATTCATGATACATATTAAAAAAAAACCGGCCAAGTGCGAGTCGGACTCGCGCACTGAGGGTTCCGTACCACCACATAAACATAAATGTATTAGTTGAAATTTCAGTAAGTTCATGTGCTAGATTTTTTGAGTCCGACATGCGCTTGACCAAATTTTATTATTTGTTGTTATTTTATAGCCTATGCCCTATAAACATACCAATTTTCAAGTTTGTAAGTGTTCCCGTTTTTAAATAGAACTAAAATAAAAATCGTCTCAGCAACCATCCAACTTGACCCCTCTCTTATATGAATGTTCTTGAAACGGGAGCTCACCACAATTGGTTACCATTAGTTGTGAGAAAAGTTGAAATATTTAATGATTTTTGACTTTTCCCATTATTTGTACTGTGAGACCTAGCTTCTTGCCAAATTTCATAATTTTAGGTCAACGGGAAGTACCCTGTAGGTTTTTCATTTTTGAATAAATGTATGGAGATGAGGACATAAAATGCCATATCTTTTGATTGCGTCGTTGTAAAAAATGTATATTTTCAGATCTTGTGTGGTTCATGGATCCTAATATATGGTATTAATTTCAACCTGATACCTTTCTTTACCCGTTCGTGAGATAAAGGGTCTTGACAGACAGACAGACAGATAGACAGACGGACAACAAAGTGATCCTACAAGGGTTCGGTCGGCAGTCGGCACCGGCAGCGGCGGTGATGGCGCGAACGCGAGAATATTTGAAAAATATCAGATGGTAGGTACAGTGACGAGCGCGTCAGGCTTGATACATTACACTTTGCACCGTTCTTATTATAATAACCGCAGGCACTAACGTCGCAGTGCGAGTATCAAGCTTTACCTGCTCTTGACTGTACCTATAAAATTGAAGATAACATGTTCATCTTACGTTTTGTTACAGTTGATTGCTGACGTAGGTACATCTCAAAAGGTGTACAATAAAACCATAGTATAAAACTAAATTACCTACTTAGCACATCAAGCTTGACAGTTTAAGCCACGATCACACCTACCTAAATTCCAAGACTTCATTCGGCATACATTGCTGGGAGGCTTGGTTATGTTAATTGCAATATCCTTACTTCAACGAGCAATGTACGCTGAATTAGTCTTTGAATACAGCTAGGTGTGATCATGGCTACGTACGGTCGGTCAACGTACGGTCAACCGCTTGTCGGTAGAAACTTTTTCAACTCTATTACCACGCCATAAGGTCCAAAAGTGTTTCTACCGATGTGCGGCCGTGTGTACGTACGGTCAACCGCACGTCGGTAGAAACTTTTTCAACTCTATTACCATGCCATAAGGTGCAAAAGTGTTTCTCCTGATGTACTGTTAAGTGTACCTAAGACCAACCTCAGCTCACGCTATAGGTTGGAATAGGTACAGCGCGTTCAGAACAAGTCTTTATTTTCCGCGCATGGGTGATAGGCGGAGAGCCAATGAGCGATTCGCTCGCCCCCTGGGGGGAGCCGTGCTCACCCCCGCGACTAATTTTTTGACTTCTGCGCATTAACGGTCACAGACAAAGTTATTTTGCACGCAGTATACCTACCTACCAGCTATATTAAACGGTATAGATGGCGTATCCTACCTCCATCCTAACCCAATTTACGCTTATGTTGCATATTTCTAATTTTCAAAGCAATCCGTGATATAATTTATTTATTATAAGCAGGAAATTTTTTTTGAGTACCTATAGCATACAATCAAACGGTTCTAATTATTTTTTACCTGTGTCGTCCTAGTGGCAATCCTAGCGGCCATAATTGGTATTATCTTGAGCTTTGGATGTCTCAGAGGAAGTTAGGTTAAAAAGTCTGTACCGTGTACCTAAAGATGGCGCTGATATCAGATTATGGTTCCACACTTTGTCACGTATTAAATAAACTTTGTTTAGTAAGTATAATTAAATTATAAAAGTATAAAAAACATTAACTATTTTCTTATCTTTATTTTATTTAAATATTGACGGCGAAACCTGTAAGGTAAGCGTCTAAAAATATCAAAAACATTTCAAAAGTAAAAAAGCAAAAATTTTTAAAAATTTAATAAGCAATACCACCAACGTCCTGGCACAGTATGACCCATACTACCCAGTACTACCTACCATAATTATTATATACTAAAAGCTTTTGCTCTTTGACTTTAAAAACTCAGTGACCATCCAACTTGACCCCTCTCTTATATGAATGTTCTTGAAACGGGAGCTCACCACAATTGGTTACCATTAGTTGTGAGAAAAGTTGTAATATTTAATGATTTCAGACTTTTCCCATTATTTGTACTGTAAGACCTAGCTTCTTGCCAAATTTCATAATTTTAGGTCAACGGGAACTACCCTGTAGGTTTTGCATTTTTGAATAAATGTATGGAGATGAGAACATAAAATGCCATATCTTTTTATTGCGTCGTTGTAAAAAATTGAAATTTTCAGACCTTGTGTGGTCCATGGATCCTAATATATGGTATTAATTTCAACCTGATACCTTTACCCGTTCGTGAGATAAAGGGTCTTGACAGACAGACAGACAGACAGACAGACAGACAGACAGACAGACAGACGGACAACAAAGTGATCCTATAAGGGTTCCGTTTTTTTCTTTTGAGGTACGGAACCCTAAAAACAGTCACAAAACATAAAATGTAAAATTAATTCGAAACAATTCTTCGTCATTCAAGGAACACCCCGCCGCGGGAAAATCCTGGTCCAAAGGTTCCCATTACGCTGGCAGCGTTGCCGCGCTGGATGGCCACTGACAGCCGTTGGACCAGAAAAGACCCTGAGCGGGGGTCCAAACCTTTTTCTCGCATTCGTCGGCTGAGTTCGGAGACAAAACACCTTGCTTCGCTGCACCACGGCCCAACTGTTTCTACAGCAAAAGGCACAAAACTGTACGCCTGCTCCAGGGCACTGTACTTTGAATGTTTCAATTTTGCAGCAGATTCGGCTGCAGAACCGGCCGTTATAACAGTCTTCCTAAGGTGAGAGGGGGCAAATGTGCTTACGCAAGTTGCGTCCCAAATAAGACTACGACCTCTCTCCCAAGGGACCATCGTGAGACCGTCCGGTCTCTTGCCGTCAGAGCGGCTCAACCCTGGTGGCTCGAGCACACAGGGGACATTCACCCCAACAAGAGCCCTACGGATAATATCATTTAGGGCGTGGTGCCGTGGGAATCTTCCCGAGCAGCGAGAACAACTCAATGCATGGTGACCGTTAGCTTCTACAGTTGAGCCGCAAATGCATGTATGAGGTTCGCAAACATTGCAGCCCAACCGAAATGCCACGGCCACACGCAGAGAGTCGTCATCAAGTAACGTGCCTATGCTCGGGGATGGCATCGCATGTAACCACGCCCCAGATTCCGGTGTGGATACTGCTCGCAGCCTCGCGACGTCGGCCCCAGTAGCTGTGTCAATCAGACGCGTCAGAGTAGCTCTACATCCAACATCGTCCCAGGAACGTTGAATGTGGGATGGATTAGGCTGTGCATGGCCCGGATTCATGGATGACCAGACAAACAAAGCCTCCTCTTCGAAGGGTATATTGACCTCACAGCCTTCACATGAAAGAATTTTAGCCACAAGATCTATGACCCCTCGAGCGGAGGCAAGAAATGCCGACACCCCAACGTCCCTAATACGACGCACTCCTAAACCGCCGTGTCTGATTGGCAAAGCCGCCTGCACCCAGCCGTCACCTTCCAGCGCAACGTTGACAATACGTTCCAGAGATTGATGTAAGACCTCATCAATCGCGTCAGACTCCTGAGGGCAGAGCCAAGTTGGACAGGTTCTGATCAAGTAAGTCAATTTGGGGACTGAAAAGCAGAGCCGCAAAAGGGTAAGAGCGACATGCGCTGGCAAGTGCTGAAGACGCTCAAAAGCAGATGATAATGCCTCTTTCTTACCCTCTAGCGTCTCTGGGACAGCCTCAAGAAAGATTGGCGACCCCAGGAGGCACAAGGATTTCTTATTTTGTTTGCTAAGTCCGGGTACCAGCGATTCGAAAAGGGAAAAACTGGAGTCTCCCTCACCACTGCACGCAAAGAATTCACATTTGTTCGTGTTAACTTCTAGGCCAAGAGACTGCAATTTAGGGAAGAGAGCTTGAATATCTTCTTTGACCATATCTGGGCTTCCCCCTATGGTCCCATCATCAAGGTACCACAAATTAAGTGGAGATTTAAGCCCAGATACGAGGTCATGAATTGCCAAGCTAAAAACCAGCGGACCCAAAGGGTCTCCTTGCTGTGCCCCGACTTGTGATAGTATCAGATTGTCACCATAATATAGATTACTATTTGCGGCATACACTTGGTTTAAATATGGATACAGGCTGGGGATTTTGTCTTTTACGGCCGTCAAAACAACGTCCCTTTCAATACTATTGAAGGCGTTTTTAATGTCTAGCTTTATTAGAACATTTTTAACGTTCTCAGGCGCCAGGACAAAAGTTCGTGTCGCGTGAATTGCTGCCTCGCATCCAAGGGGAGTACCAAAGCCTAGTTGGTGTGGTTGGAGGACTGTCATCATACTTTCTCTCACATGGTAGCACCCGACCTTAGCAGCCAAGCGTCGAAAAGTGCTCCCAATCGCTATGGGTCTGATGCCGCCATCTTTCTTGGTGAGAGCACAAAGAGACGCACCGTACAAGAAAGGGCACACCTCAGAATGCACCTGGCCACTTAGTAGAAAATTTACTAGTCTCGTAAGACACTCGACTAGACGGGGCCCATTTTCTCCTGCAGCTGAAGATGAGAGTTCCTTTAGATGTTGGGGTCTTATGCCATCCAGACCTGAGGCAGAGCCGTTATGGAATGAATTAAGCGCACGAACAACATCCTCTGATTTCACGGACAAACGCTCGACTGACGAGTCCGGTGGTGGAGGATAATTAAATAATTAATAATTAGTCATTTTAATTTACACTTATTTGGCACACTAGCGGCGCGGCGCGGCGGGATGGGATGGGGTGGGCACAAAACCAGTTCTGGCTGGATTCTATCGTCTTAGTTTGTATTTAAAAATTAATAATATATAATATGGTAACCAATAATATTTAGAAGTTAATAATTTAAAGTTATTAGGATTCCGATACCAAAATGGTAAAAAAAGGAACCCTTATGGTGTGACTTTGTCTGTCTGTCTGTCTGTCACACCTGTATATCTCAGCAACCACTCATGCTATCGACTTGAAATTTGAAATAGTTTTAGAATATGGTTGCCCAACTTAACTGCACAGGAAAGAATTAGAAAAAAAATATGATTACGTAAAGGGGGCCCAAATTGGGGGGGCCAAATTTCAAACTGAATTTACTAGGTCAAGTGGGGTATCATTACAAAGGGTTTCACTTGCACATTCTAAACAAAATTTTTATACGACTCTTAGTTTTGAAGTTATAATGAAAATTTTTAAAATAATACCATCCCCCCCCCCCCCCCTTCTTATCTCCGAAGTTTGTGATCTGGATTAGTTACAGTCGATAGAGGTTTATGTAAACATTACATTAAAAATAAAACGATCTATCTAAATTGCACAGTTTTTTAGAAATCTACAAAAAACCTTTACAAACAAATTTAGTTTTGCGGTCCTAAAAATGGACTTTATTGCTTTCAAAAATAGTATAGGTACCCTTGGCGCGCGAGTCCGACTCGCTCTTGACCAGTTTTTTTTAATCTGATCAGTAAAAAACTGTTACTGTACCTAAGTAGGATTTTATCAAAATCAAAATTTAATTTATTTCTCACCACAAAATAATACAATAACAACAATATAAAAAATGTCACGGTATTTGTGGGAGCCTAAACTAAGCCAAAGCCTGTATTTTAGGAGTCCAGGTCTCCATACTACACAATTTTATTAACATGTAAGGAATAAAAATAAGTCTAGGTGATTTCATTTTATAAATATTAATTAGTAAATATTTTAGAATAGAAGCTAATATTATTTGGGTTAGTGTACAGTTGGGCCATTCTCAAAAACAGACCTAAAATTCTAAAAATACAAAGTGATAAACACTTATGAAACGATATGGTTTAAAGCAGTCTTAAATAAATTATAGTGTGTCCTGCAATATGTTCCAGTTACAAGCCAAGCTATTTTCACTCTAATTTTCGTGAAAATTTAAAAAAGAAAAAAATCTTCATCCACGGAAATGACACGGAACCATGGAAATGACATTTGCATATATTATCAGGTGAATTGTAATTACATGTTTATTTTGAGTTGTAATTATATCTTTGTATGTTTGTGTGTGTGAGTGCGTGTGTAGTATGTGGGTGTGTGTTTGTGTGAAGTGTGTTTTAGTTGATATTATGATTTGGGGTGGTGTGTGTTTTAGTTACATTAAAACAATTTTTTTAATTGTCTTTATTAATATAATCAGTTGTATTTTTGAGAACGGTAACATAAATTACATTTCTTCCAACAGTCTTATGTTTAATTCAGGTAATATAATCTATTTAATTTTAAGAACGTTAAAATAACTTAACATTTTTTTTCAACAATCAGCAGTTATGTTTGATTCAGGTAACGTTACTATATAATCAGTCAGAAACAAAACTATTTTTGAGACTTATCATTAAACTTTTACAAAATAAATCACCTAAATAAATCAACTATAAAGTTTTACAAAACAAAACATCCAAAAATCTTAATTGAGAAAAACATATCATGAGCAAAATTGTACTCAGCAGAGACGGTTTCTAAGTCGGCAAAAAATATAATAAAACTAAATAAAGAAGTGACAACTACCCTAAAAACTAAAAAAGTTTTTAGGGTAGTTGTCAAAATGGACGTAACAAATCATTTCTGAAGCTATGTATGTTTCTACGACTACAATGTGGTTGGGGTAATGTTAGTCTTCATCGTCACACTGTCGCCAAACAAACTCAGTGTAGGTACTCAATAAGCACACCTTACTCAAAAACTTGATTGAATATTTAGAAATCATCACCACAATGTAAAATACTTCCGTCATTTTACAGACAAATTGAATCATAGCCCAACTACCTTTGGTAAATTGTCGAGAAGAAGTTTCTTCTGTTAATTGAGATTTGTCGCATGAGTTGGTTCTTTTCTAGGAGATATCACAGCATTTTTGTCAAATGAGACTTCAGCATTAGTCTCAGGAAGAACAGCAGTTTGTTCAGTGTCATGTGTGATAGTGTGACTAGGCCCAGGAAGAACTTCTTCGTGAGTTACTGTTCGTGAATAAGTATGCTTCCCTATTCCAAAGTGCGAACAGTCTCTGTCACATTTTGCACAGCTGAGCTTTCTCAAATATATATATGGTATTTTCATGTTCTTTGGTTCAATATATCGGTTAATTTTCGGTGTCACTAGATGGTGGAGAATCTTCGCAAAGACCGTATAGAAATCGTTTCCTATATTTTTTTATTTTCCCTGCATGTTTTCTGGTACTTACGCCGGTCTTTTCTCTTTTTCTTTGTTTTTCTCTCCAACATTTAATCAATAGGTAGAATTTTTGTTTCGCTTCCTGTATCGCTCTCTTTCTTTAGCTTTAGTTTCTTCGTACAGTTCTGGATCAGCCTTTATTTTTTCCCTACGTTGTCTCTCGCATTCTCTTTTCTTGCGCCTAATCTCTTCTTTTCTTCGTTTTGGTGCCATAATTACCTAGTGCAAACAACATACATCAAATTAATTTAAAATTTTATATATATTGTCAGCTCCATGGACACGTGTCATTTCCGTGGATACTTCAAATCCACGTGACTGACACCCATGGAGTTGACATATTGAACTAAAATATCGCTTTTTCATAATCTCACTTACTAAAAATATAATTTAAAGAAATACCCTGCTTATGGTTACAGTCACTCATTATTTAACGTTTTCTAATAGACCTTAATGAAATAAATACTTCGTGATATGTTATCCACAAAACTGACCAAAGTAGCATGCTAATTTTTAAAAAATCTTACCTTTTCAGTTAGTGCACCGAAATCATTCTTCGAGAAATGGCAAACTGTCAAAAACTTGGTAGATGGCATCGTATTTGTTGTCTCGAAGCGTTCAAGAAATGTGTTCACCGATTAAATAAATTAAGGCTGCGTTCTAAAATGTTACCCATGGAGCTGACATTTCAAGTGTGCACAAATGTTTAAATTATACGGCTCGTTATTATTATACTACTATTAGTATAATTAGTAATTTTTAAGAAAGCTTATTTAATCTATTATCGCAAATAACAATTATTTGTTTGATAATTTAGAGACTTGCAACTTTTTTTAAAATGTTTATTGTCCTAAGTGGACTTTGCACACGACATGGAGCTGACATTTTCGACACACTTTTAACGATAACTTGAATTACCATTTAATTATTGTGATAAACTCAATAAAACCTTAAAATAAAAACTATTTCGAGAAACTCTACGTAATAATTTTACACTATAACATTGATATTTCCATATTTAAGACATGTGCACATAAAAAAATCATGAAAATGAGAATGGCCCAGTTGAAAATCGACCGTAATATTCAGAATGATCGAAATATATCGTGTTAAAGGTCGCGCCACGCAACCAATTAATTTGAGACCATTTTACTTTTTCTTCTGACAGTAATTTTGAAGATTTTAGGAAAGCAAATTTTTTCGTGTCTAGATGGGATCGTGTCGAGGTGGGATGGCGCCCCTATTGTATTATAAGGTAGGTAGGTATATTATACAGCGTTATTTTTTTATTACCCCGGACATTTTAAGAGGTGGTTGTGCCCATGAAACTGAACAACTTTTCTCAAGACAAAGGTCAAAATACGAAAAAAAAATGTCGACGTCCCATACAGAATGTGCTGTCAGCAGATGCAATTTATATGGGAAGTAATTTTTTTTTTCAAATTTCGATCGAAGTACTTGTTTCTTGTCTTCCCGTGTGGTGCGGGCAAAGAATAGTACCAACCCATACATACCCGTGGGTGTCGTAAGAGGCGACTAAGGGTTATAAACTGGAGGATGGGCAGCAGCATCCTCCTTTGTATCTAACATCTTACTCACTGCGGTCACCTACAACCGCGGTCCATGGTGCCAGCCGTAACGCTAACAAGCGAGGTGACTAAATGGTACTTCCCCTCCACATTTTTCCAGCAAAAGCTAGAATTCTGGAGGGAGCTCCCTGTCCTGTAGTGGACGTTTCATGGGATGTTATGATTACTTGTTTCTTCGGAAAAGTTGTACAATTTCATGGAAGGTCAATTATTTTTAAATATTTTTTTTATTTTATAGGTATACTAGCTGTTGCCCGCAGCTTCGCTCGCGTGGATTTCGTATTTATGTTGTTACCGGTTTTCCGAAGCAATGAGATATTTTCCCGTCATTTCGGGGTAATTTTAAACTAAGGAAAAACAGGACTAATCCTGCGCAAATCAATGAGTATAATTCAAGATCCAGCTGAATTTTATATAATATACAGACGTTACTTATAAATTACTCAGAACAGAGGAACTTAGCAGCAGTATCCTAACAAATGAAATGAGAGAGATGAGAGACACCTTTATGTAATATTTCAAAACAGAGCCTATTCGCAGAAGTAGTTGAGAAAAACTTAAACCCTCTCCCTCTCTCTCCCCTTCCTCTACCCCTTCCCATCCCTCTGTCTCTCCCCCTCCCCCTCCTCCCTCCCCCTCCTCCCTCTACCCCTTCCTCTCCCCACCCCTCTCCCTCACCCCCTCCCCATCCCTCTCTCTCCTTCTCCCTCTCTACGTCTCTACCTCTCTAACACTCGACCTCTCTAACTCTCTACCTCTCTAACTCTCTACCTCTCTACCTCTCTACCTCTCTTCCTCTCTACCTCTCTACCTCTCTACCTCTCTACCTCTCTACCTCTCTACCTCTCTACCTCTCTACCTCTCTACCTCTCTACCTCTCTACCTCTCTACCTCTCTACCTCTCTACCTCTCTACCTCTCTACCTCTACCTCTACCTCTATCTCTACCTCTACCTCTACCTCTCCCTATCCCTGCCCCTATCCCTACCCCTAACGCTAATTTAACCGCTATCCCTAACATAGAAACGACAACCATATTTATTTTTAGACATTTCAAACCTATCGCACCTCAACCCCATACCAGGGGATGATGGTATTTCACTTCCACCACGTTGGATTTAAAAGTTTCAAAGTTTTAGTCCAGGGAAATTATTATTTATCCCATCGTTTCGGGGTATTTTTAAACTAAGGAACTGCGCAAATCAATGAGTATAATTCAAGATCCAGCTGAATTTTATATAATATACAGATGTTACTCATAAATAACTCAGAACAGAGGAACTTAGCAGCAGTATCCTAACAAATGTAAAGAGAGAGGTGAGAGACACCTTTAAGTAATATTTCAAAACAGAGCCAATTCGCAGAAGTAATTGTCTCTCTCTCTCCCTCTCCCCCCTTCCTCTCCCCCTTCCCCTCCTTCTCCCTCTACTTTACCTGTACCTGTACCTCTACCTCTCTACGTCTCTACCTCTCGACGTCTCTACCTCTCTCCCTCTCTGTCTCTCTACCTCTCTACCTCTCTACGTCTCTACCTCTCTACCTCTCTACGTCTCTACCTCTCTACCTCTCTACCTCTCTACCTCTCTACCTCTCTACCTCTCTAACTCTCTACCTCTCTACTACTCTACCTCCCTACATCCCTACCCCTAAAGCCAATTTAACCGCTATCCCTAACATAAAAACGAAACCCATATTTATTTTCAGACATTTCAAACCTATCGCACCCCAACTCCATCCCCATGGGGATGATGGTATTTCACGTCCACCACGTTGGATTTCAAAATTGTTGTAGTTTTCGTAACCAGCGACCCGATAAACCATACAAACGACACCCATATTCACATTTCAACACTATCGCACCCCAACCCCATTCCAAGGGAATGATGGTATTTAACGTCCACCACGTTGGATTTCAAAATTGTTGTAGTTTTCGTAATCAGCGACCCGATAAACCATACAAACGATACCCATATTGGTTTTTACACTATTCACCCCATTTCCCTTTTTTAGGGGTTGAATTTGGGGTGGAATTTCAATAATATTGATGAACGTTGCATAGAGTTACATCAATAATGCCTAAATAATAAATTATGTGGAATTTACTTTAAAAATAAAGAATTTTCAAATTCATCCCCCTTTTCACCCTTAAGGGTGTCGAATTTTCAAAAACCCTGAGACACGTCAATATTAATTTTTAGTCGTCAGCCTAAACACAAATTTTGAAGATCCTAACTTCAAAACTGACGGACTTTCATACAAACTTTCATCCCCTATTTTACCCCCTTAGGGGTAGAATTTTGTAAAACCCTTTCTTAGTGCACCCCTAGGCCTCATAAGGAACCTACATGCCAAATTTGGAATATCTAGACCCAGCGGTTTGGGCTGTGCGTTGATATGTCAGTCAGTCAGTCAGTCAGTCACCTTCTTCTTTTATATATATAGATTTTATTTCACAATAATTCTTTTTTTTTAGATAATTTTTTTTTCATATCTCGTCCAGTATTCGTAAGGGAAAGTTGTTTAGTTTCATGGGTAGAGCAACCACCCGCGAAGTTTTCAGACATACCACAACAGCATCTGACTTTTCTCGTCCAGAACCTATACTTAAACAGCAAATCAAAAGTAAGAATCGAGGACGCCATGTCATTACCTTTCAAGGCTGAAAGAGGAGTTCGACAAGGATGTATCCTTTCACCGCAACTGTTCAATCTCATCGGTGAACACATAATGCGAAGTTTTAGAGAACTGGGAAGGAGGTGTTCGCATAGGTGGATACCTACTTAACAACCTACGGTTCGCTGATGACACCACCATAATCGGCTCCTCAGAAACCGAAATATCCGAGCTCTTGTCGAAAATTGATTGCATCAGCCGGACGTATGCCAATGCGATAGGCCGACGCTATAAAATTGTAGTCCAGCGAGCGGAGCGACTTAACTGGAGCGACACTACAGGCCAACATTCACCGTGCTCAAGATAGGACGATCTGAAGAGGTGTGGCGGCACAAGTAGCAGCCCACGACTGACACGTCCCTCAGTCATGAGGATACGACTAAGAAGAAGACAAAACACCCTGTACTTCAACAAAACAAGGTGTATTATGTCACCCTAGTCATGATGCTGGCCGTCGCACCGTTCCGCTCTTCAGTGCAGTGGCGACCACAGTCTAGTGTGGAGCGATGTTGTCGGTGGTAGTGTGGTGTTCCGTGGTAGCGGTGTGGGTGATGGGTGTCCGCGGGAAGAGGGAGGAAGGCGCCATCGAGATCATTGACCTCACGCATCCAGCCAACGTGCAGTCGCTCATCGATTACTACGGAGCCGTCGAGAAGCGCTGGTAAACTCAACTGACAGCTTATCTTATAATACTCTCTGTCTGGGGACCGACTGTACAAGGCCACCTTTAAGAAACGAGCCTACAAATATCTTAACGGCCGGCAGCGCACCTGTGACTCCCCTGGTGTTGCGGGTGTCTATGGGCGTCGGTGATCACTTACCATCAGATGACCCGTCTGCTCGTCTGCGTATAAAAAAATACGAAAATAAAATTCGACCTCGGACCTATAAGTAGGTATAGGTACAGTAGGTACCTACACCCAATTTCAGGCAAACACAACAAAAAAAAACCACTCAAGTGCGTGTCCAGCCACGCGCAGTATAGGGTTCCGTAGTTTTTTACGATTTTTTAGCGCAGAGCAGGTTTTGATTAAGTATTTCATAACTTTTATAACATAAACTTTTTACTTCTAATGCTCAGCGAGGTCCTAACGCATGATTGCTATATTTATTAATTCTAGTTTTTCAGCTATTATAGCTTATTCAATATCATTAACTTGTAAAGCCTACTTAGCTGTGATAGTTTTATTTTTAAAAAGATCATATATTCTACTAGGTACTGTGAATTTTACAGTTTCCCAATAACAATCGTTTAGCCGGCAAGGGGGGAGGGACACTTGACTCAAATTAATTTCGCAAACGGATCCCTAAATCGAACTAACCACGTTGTAACTGCAGGAAGCTGTGCATCAACTGCGGGATGCCGGGGCTGGGCACCACCATGCACCTGGAGCACGAGACCCGCTCCAGCCAGGCCGTCTACCCCGCCGTCATCCCCACCGAGTACCTGCTCGCCAGGTGTTAGTATACACACCCTAGTAGTCCCTACCCTACCCACCACGAACCGAGTACCTGCTCGCCGGGGGTTAGTATACACACCCTAGTCCCTACCCACCACGCACCGAGTACCTGCTCGCCAGGTGTTAGTATACACACCCTAGTCCCTACTCTACCCACCACGCACCGAGTACTTGCTCGCTAGGTGTTAGTATACACACCCTAGTCCCTACCCTACCCACCACGCACCGAGTACCTGTTCACCAGGTGTTAGCATACACACCCTAGTCCCTACCCTACCCACCACGCACCGAGTACTTGCTCGCTAGGTGTTAGTATACACACCCTAAGTCCCTAACCTGGGTAGAACAAGAAACTCGGTGCGTGGTGGGTACCACGCACCGAGTTTCTTGTTCTACAGGTGTTAGTTTAGTACCGTATCTAAGGCTGCTTGTCGACCGCGACGATTCCGATCCATTTAAAAACAAAAGAACAATGCAATAGAAGCTAACCCATAAGAAATAAGTACTGTTACGAGCTAGCGGTTCGGGATTGGAGTGAAACGCCAAACATTTATTACTAAGACTTATATACAACCCGAGCTTCTTACGAGTATTAAGCCCCACTGTGCGTCTCCGTCGCGTGCTGCCGGGCTACACCACTTCTTATATTATGTTACCTATAGGTATGTACCTACTTGATTTGTGCCAAGATTCATCCCAGCAGATTTTGCGCAAGGTTATCTCCTACTAACGGGGCTTTTGGCTTTGTTGAAGAAATTTTCAAACAATTTCTCTCGTATGACACCCGACAACTTGACGTCATGTTCGTGACAGTACTATTTTTGCTCGTAATTTTGCCGGCGCTTTTCTCTTTCTCGGAATCGTGACGGTGGACAAACAGCCTCACACCTACCTAAAGTACATTTCTTTACTGCACATACTTATTTATCCTTTAGCGTCCCACTGCTAAGCAAAGACCTCCTGACCAAATCGTGCTATGGCTACGCCGTAAAAACTGAACTATGATAGGTTGAGTTGTTTCTTTGTAAATCTTTAACTGCTTTTAAAAGCAGAATACACTCTTTCATCGCGATATCACTTGAATTTAGACAAACCTTTGCTACGCGTCCGTCGTAGACCGTAGCCGCTCGTAGCGTCTACAGCGGCTCGTAGCGCATAGGTACTTCAGTTTATACTTATAGTTAGTTAGTCTGAGCCACAGGGGTCAGGATTCTTACGTAGGTAGGTCAAAAAGTTCGCGGAATGAAAGGATTAGAAAGAGACAGGATTTTAATGATTCACTATCACAATAAATACCACTATAAACATATTGTAATATCATTGACTATAAATACCAAGTTTTCCACAAGACCAATCATGTTCGAGTTATCGGTTTCAATCGGGAAGAAAATAGACAGAAAATTGAGTGCCGCGCTGTTTCTCTGCTTACGGAGACTCTTCCCTTGGGAAAACCATGATTTACAAATGGCATGGCCGATTTAAGCAAGATTGAAGCCACCTCCTCAGACATTTTCGAAAAAGTGGTAAAACTTGTTCTTGGTTTGAGTATCATCTAGTACAATTTTGAACATTCTCCATGATTATCTTGGCATGGCAAAGGTCAGCCGCAAGTTGGGTGCCGAGAATGTTCACACCGCTTCAAAAGTAACAGTGCGTCGAGTGCTCGCGGGAGTTTTTGGAAATCTGTACCTATCGAAAACCGAGTTAAGTTTATGAACCGAATTGTTACTGGAGATGAAACGTGGGTTCATCACTATGAGCCTGAATCAAAGTAGGAGTCAATGCAGTAGCATAAAAAAGGCACTTTTTTCCGAGAGACGCCGAGCACAGCTCTAGCACACTTTCCATAGCTGTTTGCATGTACACTAGTAAGTAGGCAGGTACTTATAATCAGATTCTGGATGGTTTCATGGTCCATTCTCCGGTTTTCTACCTAGCCTAGCGGTTTTTCGACTATCCCTAAGGTTCGCACTTTGCCCTGAGTCGCGCACGATTCGTAAATGCTTGTTATGTTTGCGTAGTGGTAGTGATCAATGTGAGCGCGCTGGTGGCGCTGCAGCCGGCGCTGGTGCTCTCGCTGGAGCTGGCGCTGCAGTGGGCGGCGCTGCGCCACGACCCGCCGGAACCCACGCTGCTGCTGTTCCGCTTCGGGGCAGACACCCCCCCCTCCACACGACGCACGCCGCTGTGTGTGTGCAAGGTGCCCGGTGAGTGTCACCTCACACCTCACTCGGTGCAGTGTCCTTTTAAGTACGCGCCTCCACAGAACCATAGGTAGTATAACTCAACAATGGCCAGGTATTTATATTGAAAATGGCGAGGAACGGAGACCACCTTATTTGTATGATTTGTGCCCAAGTTACTGCAAGAGTGGCCTTGTCTGTAAGCTGCTCCCATCGATCTGTGGTAGGATCCAGTAGTCGCCTCAATGTTTGAGGCACACACAGTCACGAATATGTTACCTCAAAGACCATATATTACTTATAATATAATTACGAATGAAGCTGAAAATTAAGATTTCCGAAGAATCAGTTAAGCTGGGACAGCGGTAAAAGATTGGCTATTTGGATTTCAAACAACTGACTAAAACCTGGACTCTTTAGTTCGGACTACTTACTTAATTACATCTAAACCAACAACATCACAACACGTTTATCGCTATTAGTTGTTGCTAATAAGAAGTGTGTAAGTGTGTGTGTGTGTGTGTGCAGTCAGCTTCGAGCTGGCAGAGTGGATCGCGGGCAACCTGACGCGCGTGGTGGGCGTGGGGACGGACGCGCCCACTCTCGAGTCGGAGGAGACGCGGCACTTCAGTGTGTGTGTGTGTGTGTGCAGGTATCAGCCATGAACTGGCGGAGTGGATCGCGGGCAACCTGACGCGCGTGGTGGGCGTGGGGACGGACGCGCCCACACTCGAGTCGGAGGAGACGCGGCAGTTCAGTGTGTGTGTGTGTGTGCAGGTATCAGCCATGAACTGGCGGAGTGGATCGCGGGCAACCTGACGCGCGTGGTGGGCGTGGGGACGGACGCGCCCACACTCGAGTCGGAGGAGACGCGGCAGTTCAGTGTGTGTGTGTGTGTGCAGGTATCAGCCATGAACTGGCGGAGTGGATCGCGGGCAACCTGACGCGCGTGGTGGGCGTGGGGACGGACGCGCCCACACTCGAGTCGGAGGAGACGCGGCAGTTCAGTGTGTGTGTGTGTGTGCAGGTATCAGCCATGAACTGGCGGAGTGGATCGCGGGCAACCTGACGCGCGTGGTGGGCGTGGGGACGGACGCGCCCACACTCGAGTCGGAGGAGACGCGGCAGTTCAGTGTGTGTGTGTGTGTGCAGGTATCAGCCATGAACTGGCGGAGTGGATCGCGGGCAACCTGACGCGCGTGGTGGGCGTGGGGACGGACGCGCCCACACTCGAGTCGGAGGAGACGCGGCAGTTCAGTGTGTGTGTGTGTGTGCAGGTATCAGCCATGAACTGGCGGAGTGGATCGCGGGCAACCTGACGCGCGTGGTGGGCGTGGGGACGGACGCGCCCACACTCAAGTCGGAGGAGACGCGGCAGTTCAGTGTGTGTGTGTGTGTGCAGGTATCAGCCATGAACTGGCGGAGTGGATCGCGGGCAACCTGACGCGCGTGGTGGGCGTGGGGACGGACGCGCCCACACTCGAGTCGGAGGAGACGCGGCAGTTCAGTGTGTGTGTGTGTGTGCAGGTATCAGCCATGAACTGGCGGAGTGGATCGCGGGCAACCTGACGCGCGTGGTGGGCGTGGGGACGGACGCGCCCACACTCGAGTCGGAGGAGACGCGGCAGTTCGCGGCGCGCTCGGTGGCCGCCATCCTCGCGCGCTCGGGGATCTACATGCTTGAGAACGTCAACGTGCCTCAACGACCCGCGCTGCCAGGTAACAATACTTATTTCTTACGTGAGGCAGCAAAATTGTTATTTTGCGCGAGTGCCTTCTATTGAAAGTCGAGCAAACCAAGGATTATAGAAAGAAGAATACTGGACGTAGCGAATTTCGAAGGCACGAGACACGAAATAACTTTGCTACCGAGCGACTAACACAATTTTTCACCTTACTAAAGCGAGGAAAATGGTATACCGCCAATATCTTATGTCACTATTCATCATCACGTTCTATTTTCAGAAACCTTTTCCACGCTAGCGCATGCAGACCGATAAAGCTAAACTTTCCGAGTTAGTAAGATGAAAAAGTCCCTGGATGAAAATGAATGAATAGATTGCAAATGACGGCGAACGTAATTTACTTATTCCACATTCACAAAATGTAGGAACTATAGGGTAGGTATAAATAAATGAAAGTGAACAATTTTTCCAAAAAAAAAACAGTGTGAACGCCTAACTTGCTTAACCGAGCAAATCTAATGAGTAAAACAAAATGTTGTGGTGATCAAAGTTTTCAGACGCTGATAAAATTATGGGCAACTGCAATGTTATACAGTTATACACAGTTATACAATATTTTGAATTCATCGAGACGATTTCTGAAATCGAATCTTAACGGCTCTGGCACATATGACAATCGCCATCGCGCCGTCGCGTCGTCACCGAGACGATAGCGATAAAACATAAGCTCCAGTAGAAATTAGCGCGGAAATCGCGCCGATGCATCGGCGGCGATGCGATGAGTAAAAAAATTTATACTATTTTTGCTCGTAACTTTACGGCACGAAGTTGTAAGCTCTTGTTATCGGTGTCGACTCGGTATCGTCGCGATAGACAAACGGCGAGAGATGTACTATCAACAAAGTAGGCGCCTTACCACTTTCGGTACCTTTTTGCTTGCATGTGACGATCTTGGCCCGACCTGCACTTATATTATAACAAAACGATAACGGTTTTTGGGGTCTTCATGGTCTATCTAAAAAAATAAATACAAAATACAAATTTGTTTATTTCCAATTATAAAAATTACATTTAATTACATTATATGAATAAGAAAAAAAATAATAATTGACAATTGAATACTAAATCAGAACATAATAAAGCATTGTTGGAAAGGTATGGGCACAGCAACATGCTGATTTTAAGCCCACCCCTGGTCACTGGAGGTTAGTTATAAAATAGTAAGGAGCAGAACATAAACAAAGCAAGAAACAGATAAAACTGTCTGTATATGTGATGTATCTGTCACATGTTGGTCAATTACAACTTACTTAGTTAGCACTTAGCGGACAAAAACTAGCAAGGCGGATCCAGCGGAGGTTCTCACGAGCCACTACTGCAGACGAAACTAAACTTAATGGTGGCCAGGCTCAGGCTCCAACTTTGTTGATGGTACGTCAGATTGTGCGTCAGTCACAGGGACTAGATAAGTACTAAAACGTTTTACACGTACAAAGTCAGTCATGCTTAATAAGACATGTTGAAGTTTCTGAATTCCTGGTACGAGTACCTACACGGTCGCCAACCGAGCTCCGACAGAGCTCTGGAGTGACCTGGGTTGGTTCCGACTGTGTAAGTTCACAGTTTACAACCAAATAAATAAATAAATAAATAAATAAACCAATTTTCTATTGATTCGGAATGGTTGCCAAGGTCACCTCTGTCGGAGGGACCCATGTTGCCAACTGTGTATCAGGCCTTGCTCAGCGGCCTGAGCGGTTTTAAACTGTACTTTAGGCTAGCCACAACTTGCTGACGATGTCTACAGGGTAATTGAGACCCTGTTCAGAAGTACGCGCGAGTTGCGCCAAAAATCGTCACGAATTCGCCCCTTCTGTACAGGGTCTAACATGACATTATGATTTCAGAGCGCGGGTGTATGGCGGTGGCGATGCCGCTGAAGCTGGATCTCGCGAACTACGTGCCGTCCCGCCTCACCGCGTTCTGCCCGGACGAGGGCGAGGGGGAGGGGGAGGGGGACGGGGCGAGGGCGAGAGCGGGGCGGGCGGGCGCGCGGGTGGTGCTGGCGCTGCGGGAGGGGGGGGAGGGGGGCGGAGTGCGGCTGTACCCGAGCCGCGCGCACGACGTCGGCTTGGACGACATCATGACCCACTAGCCGCAAAGAGAATATAATCACTAACTAGCCGTCTGTCCACATCGATGGCCGAAGCAGTTTACTATTATCTAATCTGTGGTCGAAGCCAGATTAGCGTCATATTATACAGGTTCTAAGGGACGGTGTGCTGAAAACTGAAAGGGTAAGTATGTTCAGTCAACGAAACTGAACAACTTTCCCAAACAAACATTTTTAGAAAACGAAAGAAACTCACTCTGATCGAACAGTTTGTATAGAGAGGTCAACATTTTTTTGCATTTCTCAAAAATGTTTCTTTGGTAAAATTGTTGTTTCGTTGACTGAGCTCGCCCTTCCAGCTTTCGGCACACTGTCCTTTACACCCTGTATATTCTTCGCCAGAACCACAGAACAAAATAATAGTACTATCATAGAACACGGACATTCTGCGCCCCCCTTGCGCACCACCCCCTTCCCACTCCCCTCCGCCCGCGCGATTCACGTAGTGCTCGTGCGGGTCAGTTCTACGGTTGTAGTGAATAAGCTTTTTCCAATTTCAAATTCGCGCTCGTTGTAGCTGTCCTTATCACGTCCTTACCTGTCCTGTCCAGCCATATATAAAATTCTATGAAAAGAGAAAACTATTATATTCTAATTCTCCTTTGACTGTAGTTGTGTGATAAGGAACGATTAAGTAGTGCGTAGCAGTAATAGTTGTGCATGATTGTGCCATTGGGAACACTTAATTTAGATGGCACAACTAGTAGTGCGTAGCAGTTGGTCTAATGCTAATGGGAAGTCGCCGTAGTGACCGGGGTGGAGCCATGCCACACAGTGCGTTGCGGCTGCGGTGCGGTGCCGCAGCGGTGTCGCTGCGTTGTTTTACATACAAATAATCATAGTGTTCACACGGTGCGGTGCGGTGACGCAACGCACTCACGACGGAGCTGCAGCCCCCGAGACGAAGCGGGCGGGGGTGTACTTATTGCGACGCCGCAGCGGCACCGCACTGCACCGCAGCACCGCAGACGTGGAAGACACACGCAAGCTCATAATTTTTTTTTGGGTTCAGTACCCAAAGGGTAAAAAACGGGACCCTATTAATATGCCTCCGATGTCTGTCTGTCTGACCGTCTGTCACAAAAAATAATGGGAACACTTACAAGCATGAAAGTAAGTTTGTTTAAAAAACAAAAAATATATATATTTTAAATTTAAATAAATAAATAAAATGTTTTCTTTGAGTTTCTTAAAAGCTAGGGGCAGGTGTCTCCAGTTAAGTTTATAGTGCATATGCTATGGAATAACAACAAATAATAAAAACTGGTCAAGTGCGTGTCGGACTCGCAAAATCTAGCACTGAAGTTTACAGAAATTTCAACAAATATGATAATAATATGGAAGTACAGAACCCTCCGTGCGCGAGACCAACTCGCACTTGGCCGGTTTTTTTTATAAAATGTTCGTAAATGTTCAGTTTTATTTACAGGGTAAAATGAGTACTATTGAAGAAATTTAGATTGATTACTTATTTATTGTGTTAAGGTGTGTTTACACCTAGCGGGACCCCCTGTCCTAAGAGACGTGTGTGTGGTACAGAAAATTACATCCAGATTTGTTCTATCGAATTGACAACCGCTCAATTTCGGTAACCACATAAAAATCTCAAAACCATTTCGAGATTTAGTTCCACGCTTCTCAAAAATTCCTTTTTTTAACGTTTCATTCCGTAATTTTAGAGAAATTCAAAAAATTGCAAAATCGTGCGATGACGTCACGTCACAACAGGCTCCCATACAATTTTGATATAAAACGCTTAGGGAACCTCAGCTGTGACGTCATTTCCGGAAAACAATAAACGTTTTTGCTTCGGAGTTTTTAAATTTTTAATTTACACCCTGTATATGCAAAACCGAGCGCCTGCTCAAGGGTGTACTCAGACCACGAAACTGAACAACTTTTCTAAAGAAACATGGGTCGAAATCGGAGAATTTTTTATAGCTTCTCCATATAAAATGCACTTTCTACTGTTGAAGGTTTGTAAGGAGAAGCCAAAAAAATTCTCCATTTTCGACCCATGTTTCTTTGGAAAAGTTGTTCGGTTTCGTGGTCTGAGCACACCCTTGAGCTGACGCTCGGTTTTGCATTTTCACCCTGTAAAAAATACTTACCTTAAAGTAATTCCCAGCATTTCTATTGGTTCCACTGGATTCCTCATTATTAGTATAGTTTTTCCGTATGAGTGGTTCTAAGGACTCCAATAAACATTCAAAGCTGGATATACTCATTCTAAAAAAATTATAAAACTTCTTTTCGTCATAGAGCAACTCCCGATATTCTAATAAAAAAAAACTGTCCATCACTATTTCTTAATAAAATTAAGGGACAGATCCAATACCGTCTTGTGATTTTGCGTGACGCACAAGAGTTCCGTCGAGCATTTTGTACAAAACTGCAGTCAGTCTAATAGAAAACATGGATCAGAAAAGACGTCTGGCATTGCTCCTATTACTACGTCACCGCCGAAATCGACGGTTCTGTACTACCATATTATTATTATATTTGTTGAAATTTCTGTAAACTTCAGTGCTAGATTTTTCGAGTCCGACACGCACTTGACCAGTTTTTATTATTTGTTGTTATTCCATAGCTTATGCACTATAAACTTAACTGGAGACACCTGCCCCTAGCTTTTAAGAAACTCGGTGGTTAATTAATATGAAACATTTTATTTATTTATTTAAATTAAAAATATATATATTTTTTGTTTTTTAAACAAACCAACTTTCATGCTTGTAAAGTGTTCCCATTTTTTTTGTGACAGACGGACAGACAGACAGACATCGGAGGCATATTAATAGGGTCCCGTTTTTTACCCTTTAGGTATGGAACCCAATAAAAATTTATGAGCTTGCGTGTGTCTTCCACGTCTGCGGTGCTGCGGTGCGGTGCGGTGCCGCTGCGGCGTCGCAATGTGTACACGCCCGCCCGCTTCGTCTCGGGGGCTGCAGCTCCGTCGTGAGTGCGTTGCGTCACCGCACCGCACCGTGTGAACACTATGATTATTTGTATGTAAAACAACGCAGCGACACCGCTGCGGCACCGCACCGCAGCCGCAACGCACCGTGTGGCATGGCTCTAAGTCTTGGCGTATGTTGACACGCAGATGGCGCAGAACACGTCTTTCGTCTTACTTTATTTCGAAGACAACTGATAAATACTGTGCTGCGTTGCGCCATCTGCGTTACACCATACGCCTAGCCTAAACGGCTGTCGTAATTGTATGGTTCTGTCGCATCGTATTACATGTATACGAAACTATCAAAACCGTATCTGTTGGCATTTGATACTAACTTACTGTAGTACCTACGCTAGCGTTCAGGGGCGTAATGACCAAGATGCCATAATGTCTATGGTGCCATAATGACCAGTCCCAAAATGACCATGGTGCTTAACCATGGGAATTCGTTACAGTTCTATTATATGAATAGACTAGCTGTTGTCCACGGCTTCACTTGCTTGAGTTTCGTATTTAAAGTAGGTACGTAGATTTGAGAGAACACTGTATACCTCATTTGACATGTGTAACTATAGCGGTTACGGCTCGATATTGATGAATCAGTCAGCCAGGTTAATATATTTATGAAAACTTATTTTGCTTCAGTCATGCCATTTAAACTTTTTTAATACTATCTTATATTTGCCACTTATCTATGAAGTTATAAAGCGTTTGCAATTTTATTGTTGTTGTGACTATGGACATTTTAGCACTTTGGTGTTTTGGACAATTTGTATATTTGGTCATTTTGACACTTTTGTCTTTTTGTTACTTAGGTCATTTAGGCATTTATGCTAGCAGTTAAGCTGAATCAGTTTACGAACGAAAAAAAAAATTCAGATTCGAATCCTATCTGAGTTTGTGAAATATTACGATATTCTACTTTGCAGTGGCCAGCTTTGAGCCATCAGTAACCCATAATTTTAGTATTCCTTTAAATAAATTATCCATCCCTACAACTAAAACTGTAATAGTGACAGTGCATATAGGATTTAAACAACTTAGAACATGGTATTAAATAGACAACTGAAAAGGCTTAATGTCATGATCGGTGAATCAACTTAGTGAACAACTATACTACTTATATTCAGAAATATTGAAAAAAAAAAAACAACTTCTCCTTTAGTTGTCTCGTTGACTGATCGATCATACATCCTCCCTGCCTTTTAGCCCATCCATAGTGAGTGAATCGATTAAATTGATCCTCCATGTAAATAAATAAAAACATACGGTATTTTAATAAATATAAGCTTTATTTTGGCCAAACTATTACTTTGCATAAAACTTTACATAGGTATTCATTTCATATTGAGTAACAAATAAAATTCGTATTAAACATAATCTGTGAGATAATGCAGATAATACACCAATACCTACTATGCATACGGAGAACCAACAACTACTTTACATCAGAAAACAAGATAAAAAATATACAAATATGATACTAAAAGATTCATAATTTTGAAATAATCAGAATGAGTTGCGCGCGGCTTCGAGCGCTCTTGTACTGAGGTGTGTTTCGTCATTATACTACAGTTATTCTTTTGCAGCAAACAGTCGTAACCGTCGATAGGCACGGATCTGCCCCACTTGGTAGTAAGATTTAAAAGCCTTAAACGTAGGGATGTGCATTACTGCTGTCGGTCGATAGATGCTTGGCTTCGACCTCTGACCGCGAACCCCGACCGGGCGACTCATTCGTTTCTATCGATAACGAGCTTATCCCCAACACTGGTGCTTCGTCGGTTTACAACCCAGTTTGCAACAGAAACATATTTTAGTACAGAATATAATATTACAATATATGTTTAGAAAACTTGACATTTAGTATATAACTAGAACATATTTATTGATACTGACCAATAGGATATCTACATATCAAAAGGGTATTCTAGGTTTTATAAAACGGAAGCCTTATAATTAAAGAAGTGGGTGAATCAACTCCTATAATTCTTTATTGCCCTCCCCCCCCCCCGAAAGAGAACTTTCTTAGTTAATGTAAATAACCTACACCCTATACTAAATGTGTCAATCACGATCTCTAACATTTCCTGCACAGATTGCGAATCGTAGTCAGAAAAATTCAACGAATTTGCCGTGTTTGGGCAGTAACGCTGTAGAGTGACGCACATTGTATGAAAACTTTCTGGCGGTCTACGCAACTTAATTTGACCTTGATAAACATCGAAAATAAGATATCGTTATTGATTAGCATGTCAGTTTATAATTTATTTATTATTCAATTTACCAATGCGCAGCAGGTGCCGTAGCCTCCTGAGACCCCCGGTATCATCTATGATACCTATTGTAATTAGGCAAACAAGTCCACAATTGTAAGGTTCATTATGCAACTGCCCTGCCAGTTAGGCTGGGTCTCAGGAGGATATAAAACTTTTATATGGTAACGCAGTGGAATAGGTAAAATACTAGGGACAAATAAGTTAAAACTTAAATCAATATATTTTAAAAAAATACTTTGAGTGTTCAAACGAAAGTTGCAACATATGTCAATAAATATTTTAGGGTTTGCTTTAATTTTTGCATAAAAACTCATTGAGTCCTTATTCTGGGGACATGACTTTTTTGTATGGAATGCAGATCCTTTCAACTACATCCCCACAAAAAAAAATAGTAAGGGAGTACTTTAAAGGTCGATCCACCCACATAGCAGAGCACCACGAGCTCACAACGAGAGCGCTGACGGTAACTCCCTCACCCTCGCTCACTTCCATCATTCAGGCGATCCGATCACTTTTCACAATTATACCATTTAACAAGGCTAAAGTCAAAGCTGTATGCCCAAGCGAATTTTACTTTGCCAAAATGCCATCATAGTAACGCGAGGCTCGTGCCAACCGATCAATATCGACCAACTTACCATCTACTCTATACTATACGCAGAATCTGCTCAAGCACGTATGGTTTGTCAAAACTAAAATGACACGCCCCATCGCCGCAATGCCAAAGAGTTTAATTCAAGATAAGTACTCGTCTTGCTCTCGCGGAGGTTGATGTTTCGCTTTCGCGCGATGGTGGTGTGTCGTTTTAGCTTGGACGAGACACACAAAGACATTAAGTAATACTTTACTAATATTATTGCCTTGTTTCTCCGTCTGGCACTCGTTTCAAGCTAAACATATGTGAATTTCTAAAAATAGTTATTTTTGTATTGGTGCACCATAATTTTATACTACGATTTGGTACTCACACATTGATTCACAGTAAGAATCAATTACCTCTACATTTAAAAGACGATTTCATAACAGAGTTCTCATATGAGGCACCTAAGGCATATATTGCATAAAATATTTTGTTACGTAGTCAAAACCACCCTTTAATGAGTACCGTGGTTATTTGTAAGAACCTTTCCGACATGTAGTGATAAAATCTTTTTGTGTTAAGGGTGGTGTACACAAGGCTTTAACAATTAGTCAGCTTTGCTCAAAATGCTATACAGGAATGCTAGCAAGCGGTGTGTAGTGAATAGTATCAAGCAGGGTACCGAATTTCTGTAGTATGTCAATACACTTGCCGGTTGAAAAGACATATGTAGGTACTAGGGTTGTGAGAGCTGTCAACACTATTGTTACAGGAGTATTACTGTCAAATCACTATAAATTGTATTCAGTACCGATGTGATGTAAAGATTGACTGTCAACATTAGATATGTTATATTCTCTTTTCTGGCGGGAAATCGTACGTTTTCTGAAATAACTAATATTGTAATATAATCTTAATTTTAAGTGACGTGAATGTTACGTTTTATTCTTCGGTATACATTTCCTGAGATCCGTAGTACTATGCCCGTTGACACCCTGCGGAAGGTGTAAGCAAGCATAGTGTTGACAATCCTCACAAACCTCTGTGTTTACTACTCACCTACTCCACTCACACTTTATCAATATGTATAAGCTAAATTTAATTTTTAAATATCAGGAAACCCTTAATAAAAATATGAATAATCATTTTGATACTAATTTGTTGGGAAGCTAGTCTACTGTATAGAAGAGGTTTATTCTAACTCTAAGTGGTATACATACAAAAATAGGTAGGTACATTATATAAGGGAGTTTCAAACAAACCTTATTATAAATGAGCTTCACAATTTATACTTGTGATAACACTCAGAGGCGTGCGGGGAAACGCTCGCTTCTTAAGGCAGTACTTCTCTAATCTTGTTCATAATATTTTGTTTAAACCCTCTTCTTGTAAGATATTAAAGCGTTGACTACTATAGTCTGTTTTCTCTCGACTATTGATCAACATTAAGATACAAATGCTTGAGAAACATTGATTGGAAATTCCAATATCACAGACGTGTCGTCATCAACGCTTGATAATGTTCAAAATGCAACAGAAATTGTAAATATACAAAATATTCTAATGACTCTTACACCTAGTTTTGTCAATATATCAGCTTTTGTATCGAATGTTGTCACCGCCGACGACGCGAGGCCACGTTCAGGTGACGCGGGTAATACTGACTTACTTAGTACATTACTAATATCTCTCTTTTCATTAACATGATAAATGCTAGTTTCCATACAGTAACGATGAGTACTACAATCAATAAAAGTTCAAAATTGATATTACAAAAATCTTTATACAGTTCATCAGTAGGAATTTTATAATACTTTATCTATGTACAATCGTTTAAAATTATTTCATTATTCGGAGTCAGGAAGTATCTAATTATGTCAAGAGTGTATTTTTACACATTGCTTTATCCTTTATTGCATCTTATTATTGTATAATTTAATTCCAATTTTTTTATTATAATTTGCAGTAATTGCAGTAGCTTCAAAGCCATCCAACCGCTGTTAAACTGCTAGTAAGATCTTGATTAAGTTTAACAAAATCAAAATTAATTAAGATTGGTGTAGCGGAATGACAGTAAATAATTAGAAAGAGTTACTTATGCAATGGATATATACCGGTAATTCTTAAGGCGCGTGTATAATCGAACTGATTGTTAATACCATAAAGTTCGTATCAGCCGTTACTAGGGACAGACTGCGGGGTGAGGCCGGGAACTAGAAGTGGCAGCGGTAGGCAGCTGCTGTGTGTGCTATTACACTGGGGTACGGATACGGATGATTTTGTTGGGATTTTGGTAAAAACTATGATAAGATGAAAACTCATAACCACAGACGGAACTCAAAATTGCGCTCTTTTTTCTTTTTTACCAAGGATGCTAATGTGTGGTGCTGCCTGGTGTTATAAAATTATCGATCTTTTAATTTAGCTATTCGTGCTGCCCTTTGCCTGGCTTCTCTGTACTAGTTCAACTAGTCTTATTTTACAAGCCGAGAACGGTTGGACAATATTTTCAAAAGTGCGGATTTGAGTTTTGTTTGTGGTTTTTCCAATTTTTCATTGTTTACATGGAATATGGATGTATGCTGATTGGGGTGAACAATACGGTCAAAATATCTGTGCACCGCGCGTCTCCACCTGGATCTTGGAACTTGGATCGGCGCTCCATGGAGCGCGATCGTAGTTTACTGGATCTTTCGGTTTAGACCTAGCTTGGTGTAGAGATATTTGGGCCGCGTGGCGGTGGCGGTGGTGGTGGTGGTAACGACTGGCCTCGTGTCTCCGGCTGCAGCGCTGCGACCTACTCCTTCCAGTCCTTCTTGATGTCGAAGCTCCACTCCCACTGCAGATGCACGTTGCGGTCGTCGTCCGTGAACAGCGAGTTGACGGAGTAGGAGCCGCGCGCCATGAGCCCGTGCGGCGCGTCCTCGGGCGGCGTCGTGTACGACTGCAGCTCCGTCTTGGGAGGGTACGAGCCCACCATGTGCGTCATTTTGTCCACTGGCACGCACACACACACAAAATATACATTACTCGAGAGAAACAACCCAAACACTCGCTCAATGCGCTATATTACATTTAATCAGAAATCTTGGATGATATGTAGCATCATATGTAGTGTCTGAGAAATATGACATTATTTGACAGACAATGCATTTGCACAAAAGTCTTAAAACTTTGAAGTCAACTTGGATCTAACTGATCCAAATCTTTTACCGTTTTTGCCGTACATTCTGGTAAGTCCATATTGTGTGTGTATACTATATAACGAGCTATAACTATTTTAGGGCGGCCACATACAGTCGGAATTTCGAAACGGATAAATAATAGCTCATTTAGCTAATATATAAGTAATCAGATTCTCAAAAATATAAACATTCCCAGAATTCGAAAATGACAAGTTTTAGAAATACTACAGCTCCATTTGGTGGTGAGTTACAGTTAAGAGTATACAGAGCGAAGCTCTGTCACCCAGGTACTTTCTGGTATACTACATAATTATAATGATAGATTTCATCCAAGATTCTTGCTTCGCGTAAAACCTAAAAAAACATACTAAGGACGCTAAATTCAACAACCTTTGAAACAAAAAACACAATTACCTAGTCAAAATTAATTTTTCCTTACATTCCAAAAACTCATAAAATAAAAGCCACCCATATTTAACCACCATTCAAACCCTATATAATAAAAAATCTTGCACAAATTAATTAAAAATCCAGTGTAATCTTAATATATAAAAGGATAAACTGACTGACTGACTGAATGACTGACTGAGGTATCAACGCACAGCCCAAACGGCTGGACGGCTGGACTTGAGATTTTGCATGTAGATACCTTATACAGTGTAGGCATCCACTAAGGAAGGATCTTGCAAAATTCATCCCCTAAAGGGGTGAAGTAAGGGTTGAAAGTTTGTATGAAACTCCGTCAGTTTTGAAGTTAGCATCTTCAAATTTTGTATTTAGGCTGACGAGTAAAAATAAATTTTCACCTGTTTTAGGGTTTTTGAAAATTCTATACCCTAAGGGGTGAAATGGGGGATAAAGTTGAAAATCCTGTATTTTTAAAGTAAAATCCACTGGGTTGTAATTCTATGGAACGTACATCGCTGTTATTGAAATTCCACCCCAAATTCAACCCCTAAAAGAGGGAAAGGGGGTGAAAAAGTCTAAAAACCAATATGGGTGTCGTTTGTATGGTTTATCGGGTCGCTGATTACGAAAACTGCAACAATTTTGAAATCCAACGTGTGGTGGACGTGAAATACCATCATCCCCTGGGGATGGGGTTGAAGTGCGATAGGGTTGCAATGTCTAAAAATCAAAATGGGTGTCGTTTGTATAGTTTATCGGGTCGCTGATTACGAAAACTACAACAATTTTAAAATCCATTGTGGTGGACGTCAAATACCATCATCCCCTGGGGATGTCGTTGGGGTGAACAACACGGGGTGTGGTGGGGTGTTTTCCGGGTCAACAACAACGATTTTGAAATCCAACGCGGTGGTCAGGATAGGGATAGGTTATAGGGAAAGGAATGGGAATAGGGGCAGGGACAGGGACGGAGATGGAGTCAGGGACGTTGATGCGGGCGGGGAAGCGGACGGGGACAGGGAAGGGGTTGCGGACGGGGACAGGGAAGGGGTTGCGGACGGGGATGCGGACGGGGATGTAGACGGGGATGCGGATCGGGATACGCACCGGGATGCGGACGGGGTTGCGGACGGAGATGCGGACTGGAATGCGGACGGGGTTGCGGAGGGGGATGCGGACGGGGATTCAGACGGGAATGTGGACGGGGATGCGGACGGGAATGCGGACGGGGATGGGGACAGGAGTAGGAATAAGGGACGGATTAGGGTAGGGGTAAGGAAAGGGATAGGGGTAAGGGAATGGAAAGGGGTAGGGATAGAGGTAGAGACAGGGGTAGGGATAGGGGTAGAGATAGGGGTAGGGGTAGGGCTAGGGGTAAGAGTAGGGATAGAGGTAGAGACAGGGGTAACGATAAGGGTAGGGATAGGGGTAGGATGGGGTTGGCAAAGGGTAGAATTTTTGTATGAAGTAAACTGAATTTGGTTTATCTGTTAAGAAATCACAATAATTGTTACTAATACGAGTGACCAACCTCTCTAAAGCTATCACATATCGTTTTTTTTACCAGCCATAGTACTTCCATCCTAGGCAATAGTTTTAGTTTTTCTCAATTACTTCTACAAATTTTAATAAGCCCTGTTTTGAAATAACATAAAGGAGTCTCTCATCTCACCTCTACATTAGTTAGGTTAAGCGGCAACTTTAAGGCATAATAATATTAAAAATGTCTATCTAAGCACTTAGTGTATTAAGTTTCTGTTTTTATCTATTTTTAAACAAAACCATTTGTTCTGTAATTCTCACTTTACTTGAATTTGTAAATCTTTCCTCCTTAACTATATAGTAGCTAGTACCTTTACTTTTCCCTCAAAATTGTGAATGTTTTCTTTATATATTTTTATGAACCTCCAGGTCTTTATACTACATATTTTTCACAAATCATGTTTATATTATAACTGTTTGAGTTTCTCAATACAATAAATAAAATAAATAAATAAATAAATAAATAATAATACTGCTAAGTTCCTCTGTTTTTAGTAATTTAGAGAAACGTCTGTAAATTATATAAAATTCAGTTGGATCTTGAATTATACTCATGGACTTGCGCACGGTAAGTCCCATTTTTCTTTAGTTTAAAATTACCCGGAATTTGACGGGAAAATATGTCATTCCTACGGTAAAACCGGTAACAACATAAAATACGAAATCCACGCCAGCGAAGCCGCGGGCAACAGCTAGTTATAATATAAACGAGTAATTTTAGAGACTAAATATAACTATTCATAACTACGACTAATAAAAGGACAAAAGTTTCTTTATCACCAAGATTTTGAAAATCACAGAAAAATAAAACTGTTGTATTTAACGTCCATACACTATTGAAAACTTTGTACAACTCAATTACTGTGTGCAATGTGGGAATAAAGTGACACCGGTATAACATTGCTAGTTCTACTTTCTGAACATGTGGAACCACATGCTCGACGCGACAATTAGCACTAGCTATAAACAACGAAACTACAGAATACCAACATAGGTAAACTGATGTAAACAAAACTAAAAGCTGAAACACCTATCAAAATTATCGATGTCAGGAAAATGATAGGAGACCAACAAACAATTTTTGAAGCAAAATGAATGACACAATGATGGTATAAACAAAATTTTATCTATAGTAATAGTATCTAAAATCATGAGAGACTCGGTATAATAAAAATAGTATTTACACAAGTAAATTTTATCAAACAGTTCTACTGAAAGTCACTGATACTGTGCGGATGAGCATGCGGTGCTGTGTGGAAGTACTGTAGAGACGAACGAGTCGAGTATCCAACAAACAACGCGATTATAACTATTTACATTTTTTATTCGATTAATACATTTTAAATATGAAATCAGTTTTTATTTTAATTAAATGTACCTATTATGAACAAATAGGTGTCATATAAATAAAATTGTTATTATTATGGATTTAATCAACTTTTGAAGTTGCAAAAATTTTTCATTTTAATAGTTCAGCCGCGGTAAAACGAGCTTCTAGATAAACGCATTTCATACTCTCGCGCGAGAAAATTTACATTTGCTTCAAATGTACAAGATATACAAATAAATAAAATATATAAGTCAAAAAGTGACATTTGGCCTTAGATATATTTTTATAGAGGGGCTCGTGCTGAACCGGCAGTTTGTTTAAAACCACAACTTAAGTAATTGTTTGTATGAGTTATAGGTAAGTCTGTAATATGTAAAATAAATACTCTAATATAAAAATATTTTTGTGGTAACCCAGTAGAAAAGATCTGACTCCCATACAAAACAGTTCACTGCGCGTCCGCCAAAAACAAGGTAAATTTCTTGTATTATTGTTCGGAATCCGTGCAGGAAAGATTAGATTATTCATAAATGCAAACAAAAAAGTGTGTTTCTGGCGGTAACGCTGTGGAATTTTCTATACGTGAGGCAGATTTTTTCGACTGTTACCACAAATATAGCAAGTACAAATATAATAATTGTTCAATGATCTCATAAAGAATTTTGAAGTCGTGGTTTTGACTTTTGTGACAAACTTTTAACTATTTATTTAACTTCTTTGGCGGGGACAAAAAAGGAGTACTTTCAAAGTTGATTCACCTAAAGAAAATATTTCCTGACGACACGTGGCAATATGAAGATCTTGAAATTAATAAATAAACTATAGGTTACTACTATGAGAAAATCTAAAAATTACAACCTCAAGCGGGACTAATCATCGCCTTCTTTGTTTATTCCGAAGTTGCTATACCAACTACCATTACCAATCTCTTTATTAACGCTTAATAGGCTAAGATCCCACGACAAGATTATGCACCTATCTGTTATTTGAACGAAATGTGGTTTATATGGAAAGGTTATACATGGGGTCATACAACGCCCTAGGGTTGCCTATAAATTTCTTGCCGCAAGTACCTCAAAAAGACATATCAACATTTTGGTTGTATGGGAACAATCCTTTCATTAATTTTGGCAGAGCAATGGATATTGCCGTAAGATACCTTGTATAGAGATTCTCGGTCATGCAAAGTTTCATCAAAATCGTTACAGCTGTTTCTGAGATAATTGCAGTTTTATTTTTTCTTGTATGACAGCAACCCTAAAAATGAGCCTAGCGGCTAAACGACAGGTCCGAATCGCACCAAATTTAAAATTTTACTAAAACTCCATGTTTTAGTCAAATTTATTACAGCATTTTGAGTAGTTTCTTGCTGGCTCTCATTTTGAGGGTATAGCTGTCATACAAAAATAAAATAAAATTGCAATTATCTCGGAAACAGCTGTAACGATTTTGATGAAACTTTGCATGACCGAGAATCTCTATTCAAGGTATCTTAAGGCAATACCCATTGCTCTGCCATTAATGAAAGGGTTGTTCCCATACAACCAAAATGTTGATATGTCTTTTTGAGGTCCTTGCGGCAAGAAATTTATAGGCAACCCTTGGGCGTTGTATGACCCCATGTATAACCTCCCATATAAACCACATTTCGTTCAAATAACAGATAGGTGCATAATCTTGTCGTGGGATCTTAGCCTATAAGCGACGCATAAGTACTGCCCTTTAGCCAGCTGTTTGTATGGTAAATGTTGGACGACTCAACTCGCACCTAGTATCGCAATGTGTACCGACCAGTGCACAGTGAACCGTGGCTACAATACAGTCTACCGATAGCTACCACGAGGGTGGTCCGAGTATCTAGTACTGCAAGTCACTAAGACATACCAGGCACTGCGGTCACCACCAGACGAGAAGCGAGCGCGTGGAACAATACAACACCACATTAAAATACCTATTAACTTAAAAACACGCTTCACCATCGTTACCGTAACGCCATCAAACGTGCACTGCGACAAAGGCCTCGATATCTCCACCACAACCCCGGACAGTGCCACGTTTTCTCCAAACTATACGATGATATGAAGAGCTATTGTTGTTCGGCGTACCCAACCACCTAACCCTTGTGTTTTTACTTTTTTCACAGACAGTTTAAAGAGTTTCAATAATCTCTCATTGCATTTTTTTTTTCACAGACAGTTTAAAGAGTTTCAATAATCTCTCATTGCATTTTTCGCGCATTAATTAGGTACCATACAAGGTGTCCAGGAAACAGAGGATATCCCTTCACCCACCAAGAGGCCACATTATGGTCTACTACATGCCAAAATATAGCCTGATAAAAAGTAAGGTTTTTTAAGTTTAAATTTATTTTTGATGTCGCGCTGTGAGTGTGAGTGTGGTGGTGGGGGGGCTACTCGCTACTCACCGGGCACGCCGAGCCGGTACGTCTTCTGCACGTACTTTAGCCCGTGCACGATGTCGCGCTGTGAGTGTGGTGGTGGGGGCTACTCGCTACTCACCGGGCACGCCGAGCCGGTACGTCTTCTGCACGTACTTTAGCCCGTGCACGATGTCGCGCTGTGAGTGTGGTGGTGGGGGCTACTCGCTACTCACCGGGCACGCCGAGCCGGTACGTCTTCTGCACGTACTTTAGCCCGTGCACGATGTCGCGCTGTGAGTGTGGTGGTGGGGGCTACTCGCTACTCACCGGGCACGCCGAGCCGGTACGTCTTCTGCACGTACTTTAGCCCGTGCACGATGTCGCGCTGTGAGTGTGGTGGTGGGGGCTACTCGCTACTCACCGGGCACGCCGAGCCGGTATGTCTTCTGCACGTACTTGAGCCCGTGCACGATGTCGCGCTGTGAGTGTCGTGGTGGGGGGCTACTCGCTACTCACCGGGCACGCCGAGCCGGTACGTCTTCTGCACGTACTTGAGCCCGTGCACGATGTCGCGCTGTGAGTGTGGTGGTGGGGGGCTACTCGCTACTCACCGGGCACGCCGAGCCGGTACGTCTTCTGCACGTACTTGAGCCCGTGCACGATGTCGCGCTGTAAGTGTGGTGGTGGGGGGCTACTCGCTACTCACCGGGCACGCCGAGCCGGTACGTCTTCTGCACGTACTTGAGCCCGTGCACGATGTCGCGCTGTAAGTGTGGTGGTGGGGGGCTACTCGCTACTCACCGGGCACGCCGAGCCGGTACGTCTTCTGCACGTACTTGAGCCCGTGCACGATGTCGCGCTGCACGATGAAGTCGATCCGGATCCGGTACTGCACGCCCTCCTTTATCGTGAACACCTGCAACCAGGAACCAGGCACAACCCTACATTACTATTTACACGCACGATCGCCCAACAAAGTGTTCCATAATACAGGGTGGACCATAAGTTTTTTTACTTTTCAAACTAAATTAAAATAAAAACTAATTACATCAGGTGAAAACCATTTATTAATTATGAAAACACATAAAAAGGGAATTTATTTTTTAAAAATTACATCATCCATATGTGTTCCTTCATTATTTTGGCATTGAAACCTGGAGCGAAAATTTTCAATGACGGCCTTACTTCCGAGAAATGTTTTGCATTTCCTCGCGAATACGTTGCTTCAATTCCGCAACAGACACGGGGTTGGTCTCAAAAACTTTACTTTTAAGCGAGAGTTTTGTAACATGACAATATACCGCTCTGTATTCACTGTAACAGTGCGTCCCCTTTGGTCTTCAAAACATGTCTCGGAACACTTGTCAGGCCGTCATTGAAAATTTTCGCTCCAGGTTACAGCAATGCCAAAATAATGAAGGAACACATATGGATGATGTAATTTTTAAAAAATAAATTCCCTTTTTATGTGTTTTCATAATTAATAAACGGTTTTCACCTGATGTAATTAGTTTTCATTTTAATTTAGTTTGAAAAGTAAAAAAACTTATGGTCCACCCTATATTACAAGTTTTACAACACTTCCTGTATTCACCCCTATTTTATCACCGCGGATACTTTAAGTGTTTCTGCCCAGGAAACTAAACTTTTCTCAAGGAATATATGAGTAGGTCGAAATACTAAAAAAAATTTTCGTCTTCCAATACAAACTACATCAACTGACAAATGATTTTTTTTTGTATTTCGACCCATGTTCCTTGGTAAAAGTTGATCAGTTTCATGGACACCACCTCTTAAATTATCCGGAGTAAAGAAAAAATAACGCTGCTGTATTTAACCAACATTAGTAACTGATAGAGGAAGTAAAAATCATACTTTGTTTTATAACGTGCAAACAAACTTCAACTGTTTGAGCCGCGACATCGATATACAGCTGGCCCATAAGCAACGACTTTGCACAGACGGCGACTTGCTAACAATTTCAATTAGTTTGGAAATTCGATTGCTGCAGAGCCAGCTACGTTCAACAGCTACTAATTTCTAAACAAATAGTAATCGCCTTTGATCTAAGTCGCTGCCAACACGGGGATGAAAATCCACCTTTAAGTGGAGATATTGGAGCTCAACACGATCCAATCTTCGCAACCAACCTCGTGTTAAAACACTTGCCGTATAGCACCGGCCTATTTCTTTTTTATTTAATTAAATAAGATACAATTTCCATATTAATATCTCCACAAACTGACACAGTTTGTTTGCCCGTACGGTGCGATGGTAGTGTATCTGCTGCACCAAAGATTCCGGGTTCTATACCCGGTCGGGGGAACATTTCTCAGTGATGAATTTGGTTATTTGTTTCAAAGTCCGGATATGTTTGTACACGTGTTTGTGTGTCCGACACTCACGATACAGCTTTCCTGGTGGTGGTGGTGTACTATTTAAAAAAATCAATTTCAGCGTGCTAGTTCTCGGTTATTTATATTCGAGTTTCCTTCCTGTTACACTTCTACTACTGTTATGCGGCAAAGTTAATTAAATGGATTAGTGTCGAAGCATATTCCTAGTCGAATGTTAAATGGTATAGTTCGACAGGAATCAACTTTTAGGGTATACAGTCAACAGCAAGTCAAGCCTGATACTCGCAGAGCGACTTTAGCTCCTACGACGACTGAAATAAGAGTGGTCAAGTAAAACTGACTGTACTGCTGGCGACGTAATATAGCCGCCACACTATGCCCATCGCGCTGCTCCTCGCTCTGCCCCTCGCGCTGTCGCGATGTTGCTCTGTCCAGCCACATACTGCTCTACTCCCGCGATTAATCGCGACGCTCCGCACTAGGCAAAGAGTATAGTAACTATACAAAGAGTATAGTAATTATACCAGGAGGGCACTAGGTCACTTGCCATTGCTACACGATGGACGTCGAAACTGTAGCAGGATGCGCGCTATGTATTTTTAGTAAAGCTAATTATATGAATTTCTTATATAGAAATATACGCCATGCTAAAGGAGTTGATGTATGACATCTATTTATCGAAATAAGAATTAATCACTAATTATTTTAGATCGTCCTCGCGAGAGACGCGCGAGTATGTGGCTGGCTACTCGCGCTCATATTGCCGGTCCTTTGACTCGCGCCCAAAATACCGACAATCAAGGAATCGATGGGCATGACGAGGAGCAATACGTGCGGCATGACGAGTAACGCGGCCACACCACGTCTCTGCCTCCTTCCCTCGCTACTTCCCACGCCACTCGTCGAGTATGTGGCTGAGCTATAACGTAAATCACTCAACCGACACCGCACCGCAACGCAAAGCGCGCCATTCATTATTTTAGGACGAATGTGAATTGATGAGCGTTAAGCGTTAAACGCGGAGCCATTTAGCAAACTGGAGTAGCTCATTTTATTTATTGCCTACAAAACATAGGAACTAAAATATGTACCAGTTCTAAACACAATGACTACAAAAACAACACATTTTTTGTTATTAAACTTAAGCACATTTAATTTAACTAAGCACAGTGTATGTTAAAGATGTTTATGTAAAAAGCTTCGTCTTTTTCAGTAATGATAACCGCAAAACAGGCTTGCCTTGTGTGGGTTTAGTCTTAACAGATTTTTTAATTTGGGACTGTTAAATAAATTATTTTGTGCATAAAACAAGCTTTCCTTTCTTTTTTTTTAATCTTGAGTAATTCACCGAGAAAAGTTGTGGAACTGATAAGAGTAAATAAACAACTTGAACTGCGTTATCAGCACGATATTATTTAGAGAGTTCTGGTAGATATCGAAATTCGAAAAAGGAAGTTTTAAGATAACTTTTATGTACTTAATTCAAGGAATGAGTCACTGACGACCGCGCGACCTGAAACGAGGGCGAGACATCAATCACGGCGGCGGCGGCGCAGGCGCAGCGCATCGCGGAGGAAATCTTTACGACGTCGATACCAACACCACGCTCCGTACAGCACTGCAGAGCAAGCTTTACACATTACATTTTCTACCGTTGTTATTATTTCAATAGCCGTAAAGGCTGAAGTCGCGCTGAGAGTGTCAAGCTTGACTTGCTTTCGACTGTACACGACGGGGACGCGAACACGTCGCTGTCTATCGTGCGTGAATCGATGAAAACGTGTACTATGCGGTACATTGCAATTATCGACTTTATGTTTAGAATTTAAGGTTGAAATTTGTCGCCACGCCGCCTGGGAATGACGGATCTGTAAACGTTAGTTCACTATTATCTAGTCTGTGATCACGTGGAGTTCCTAGCGTTAGAATAGGAACTTTCTTTCCATTCATGTGGGTGTCGTAAAAGGCGAATCATCAGAAACTTCGATATCCTGGCATAAAAAGGATTACTTCCTCAAAGTGCTAGGCTTAACAACAGGTCCAAAACACGGTTTCCTATAGGTGTCGAAGTAAGCGACAATGGAAAGGGCTTTTCTCCGTGTGATAGGTAATGGGCTTGCGTCCAGTTACTATTCACAGCATACCATTTTATTAAGAATGGTTTAAGTATGATCAATAGTTAAACGAATAAAAAGAAGATAATTTTTTTGACGCATACTGAGATATAACCTAGGCTCCGCTCAACCCGAAAAAGAACCGACCAAAAAGTTATGTATAGGTACTACGAGTAAATGCTATTTCTGAGCAGGCTTCACATAGGACGACTGACTCAAAGGACTCAAACAGCCTCTCATTTAAATATCTGTCCATGTCATGTGATGGAACCGAGCAGAGAAATTCTCAGCTAAGTTGTATGAAAGCCGAGGAAAGTTGTAAACAGTAGTAACACATCTCCTGTGATTTAGTCGCTCTCCCTGCGCTCGCGCACCTGTCCGCGTTAATATTCAACACGAAGCCGCCAGCTGCAAGATGATTGATGAATAGCAAACGCTCTCCCAATGATACACTTCGTTTGAACTGAACACTGTTGCGTTACATTACACAGTAGATTACCGACAATTAGCGCGCAATCTGAACAACATTTGAATCAGGACTAGTTATTTTGTTATGGAAGTCACCTAATTAATTAGTTAATTTCAATACCTGTTGTAAATTGGTTGAAAATTTCAAATAAATGACTGAAAGTGGACTTCAATCGTACCTAAAGGTTGAGCGAGCGCCTAGCTAGAACCTAGGCCTTAGATGCTAGTGGAATGTCGTCTTCGTCTATGATGGCAACGCATTTGCTTCGTTATGAGGTCATAGCTATTCAAGAGGAAAAAGCTACAAAATTAAATTAACCATATTACATATCAACAGCTTGTGTGTTTGTTTCCAAAATCTGTAAAAAGAAGATTTATTCTTCTTCCTGCTCCTTTTCCCAGCTTTATAGACCGTGAATTTTTATTTGTTTTGTTCCCGAAGCCCAGTGATTCTACTCATTATAAGAAGCAATTTCCCCGAAGAAAAAGATTCTTACTCGATATTTCTTTCTGTTCTCCTTCAAAGTGATCACGTCAATTACGTGATAGAATCACTTTGTATGGGAAGGCAATTAAAAAAAATTCGAGCAAAAAAGTTTTTACTTCCGGAAAGTTGCTTGTTTTCGCCCTTAGAATCACCGGGCTTCGGGAGCAAAACCAAATGAAAATTCACGCATAGGGTCGGGCCTTCTTATGCGTCGGCGCAAGGATGGTCTATCTGAGCCTGAGTTGTCAAAGGAGATATTTTGTATCTCCAAGGTAGATTTTGTAATATTTATATTTGTAAAATGTCCTGTCCTAACAGTTCCTTTACCCAAATCACGCCATGTCCTGCAAACCATTGTAATGTGGTCACGGTCAGCTTGAAACCGCAAGACGCGGGATGTGACGCCATCGTTACAAAATTAGGTCGCGTTATTGACAGCTAATGGGGAGTATTGCGTTGCGTACAAACACGAACTACTCCAGGCCTGTAGGGTGACAATGACATGATGCATTACAAGGACGATTTTACGTATGGTACTGCCAGACTACGTGACGGACATTATAACTGCTTGGCGTAACACTATCGACTGCCCGTCAATACGATACCCACCTATAATGTTTAGCGATCTGAGCTCGCATGTGATTTATGCACAAGGGGAAAGGAAAGCTAACCTAAAATAAAACAGATATTTGGTAAATTTTATACACCAGAACTGGATCTTGTTCACGTCGAACGGTATAGAAGAGTTGAATGACCTCTAGTCAGCCGCCAAATGCGTTTATCAGATTGTCGAATGATAAATAATATTCTAGAGACGAGTGAATGCCACGCCTAATCGCGCGTCGTTGCATTATCTCAGCAAAATTGAGTACCTACCTAGAATATTTAGAACATACTAGCTAAGTAGATACTAGCTGATATTCGTATCATCGACTTAAGCATGGGGTTTTCATAGTTAAATCAATCATCTAGTCTAGAAGCAAATTAGATAATAGTAATGGTCTAGCCTTGAATCTATAAAAGAATGAAGGCATTTTTTATGTAATCTTTGCCCTGTAATTAAGGCTTTTCATGACTTTTCACAAGGTTTAAGCCAAGGGTTTAAGTTACTCTATCCAGAGGTAAAACCATGAAAAGCTAACACAACTGAAGACAGCCTGAGAGATAGGTAAAAAGATTAGACTTCAGAACTTCCAACAGTCATTTGTTTAATCCACACAACTCTTTATTTTTGTTTCCTCATTCACATCTCTGATGAAATGAGTATTATAGCTTACATCAACAGCTTGTAAGAAGCCTATGTTTGCCTAGCCTGACCAAGTTCTTGCGCACATTACAATACACATAGACTACTCGTAGTATTCTAATCGAGTGTCAGACCAGTCGCCGCCACACATTATGAGAGGTAGAGTAGTGAGGTGAGGTGGTGGTGTGAGGTAGGGTAGGGGTTGTGTAGTGTGTGGTCATTATGAGAGATAGAGTAGTGAGGTGAGGTGGTGTGTGAGGTAGGGGTTGTGTAGTGTGTGAGGTAGGGGTTGTGTAGTGTGTGATCATTATGAGAGGTAGAGTAGTGAGGTGAGGTGGTGTGTGAGGTAGGGGTTGTGTAGTGTGTGAGGTAGGGGTTGTGTAGTGTGTGGTCATTATGAGAGATAGAGTAGTGAGGTGAGGTGGTGTGTGAGGTAGGGGTTGTGTAGTGTGTGAGGTAGGGGTTGTGTAGTGTGTGATCATTATGAGAGGTAGAGTAGTGAGGTTAGGTGGTGTGTGAGGTAGGGGTTGTGTAGTGTGTGAGGTAGGGGTTGTGTAGTGTGTGATCATTATGAGAGGTAGAGTAGTGAGGTGAGGTGGTGTGTGAGGTAGGGGTTGTGTAGTGTGTGGTCATTATGAGAGGTAGAGTAGTGAGGTGAGGTGGTGTGTGAGGTAGGGGTTGTGTAGTGTGTGATCATTATAAGAGGTAGAGTAGTGAGGTGAGGTGGTGTGTGAGGCAAGGGTTGTGTAGTGTGTGGTCATTATGAGAGGCAGAGTAGTGAGGTGAGGTGGTGTGTGAGGTAGGGGTTGTGTAGTGTGTGATCATTATGAGAGGTAGAGTAGTGAGGTGAGGTGGTGTGTGAGGTAGGGGTTGTGTAGTGTGTGATCATTATGAGAGGTAGAGTAGTGAGGTGAGGTGATGTGTGAGGTAGGGGTTGTGTAGTGTGTGGTCATTATGAGAGGTAGAGTAGTGAGGTGAGGTGGTGTGTGAGGTAGGGGTTGTGTAGTGTGTGATCATTATGAAAGGTAGAGTAGTGAGGTGAGGTGGTGTGTGAGGTAGGGGTTGTGTAGTGTGTGGTCATTATGAGAGGTAGAGTAGTGAGGTGAGGTGGTGTGTGAGGTAGGGGTTGTGTAGTGTGTGATCATTATGAGAGGTAGAGTAGTGAGGTGAGGTGGTGTGTGAGGCAGGGGTTGTGTAGTGTGTGATCATTATGAGAGGTAGAGTAGTGAGGTGAGGTGGTGTGTGAGGCAGGGGTTGTGTAGTGTGTGGTCATTATGAGAGGTAGAGTAGTGAGGTGAGGTGGTGTGTGAGGCAGGGGTTGTGTAGTGTGTGGTCATTATGAGAAGTAGAGTAGTGAGGTGAGGTGGTGTGTGAGGTAGGGGTTGTGTAGTGTGTGATCATTATGAGAGGTAGAGTAGTGAGGTGAGGTGGTGTGTGAGGCAGGGGTTGTGTAGTGTGTGGTCATTATGAGAAGTAGAGTAGTGAGGTGAGGTGGTGTGTGAGGTAGGGGTTGTGTAGTGTGTGATCATTATGAGAGGTAGAGTAGTGAGGTGAGGTGGTGTGTGAGGTAGGGGTTGTGTAGTGTGTGATCATTATGAGAGGTAGAGTAGTGAGGTGAGGTGGTGTGTGAGGCAGGGGTTGTGTAGTGTGTGGTCATTATGAGAGGTAGAGTAGTGAGGTGAGGTGGTGTGTGAGGCAGGGGTTGTGTAGTGTGTGGTCATTATGAGAAGTAGAGTAGTGAGGTGAGGTGGTGTGTGAGGTAGGGGTTGTGTAGTGTGTGATCATTATGAGAGGTAGAGTAGTGAGGTGAGGTGGTGTGTGAGGCAGGGGTTGTGTAGTGTGTGGTCATTATGAGAGGTAGAGTAGTGAGGTGAGGTGGTGTGTGAGGCAGGGGTTGTGTAGTGTGTGGTCATTATGAGAGGTAGAGTAGTGAGGTGAGGTGGTGTGTGAGGTAGGGGTTGTGTAGTGTGTGATCATTATGAGAGGTAGAGTAGTGAGGTGAGGTGGTGTGTGAGGCAGGGGTTGTGTAGTGTGTGGTCATTATGAGAGGTAGAGTAGTGAGGTGAGGTGGTGTGTGAGGTAGGGGTTGTGTAGTGTGTGGTCATTATGAGAGGTAGAGTAGTGAGGTGAGGTGGTGTGTGAGGTAGGGGTTGTGTAGTGTGTGATCATTATGAGAGGTAGAGTAGTGAGGTGAGGTGGTGTGTGAGGCAGGGGTTGTGTAGTGTGTGGTCATTATGAGAGGTAGAGTAGTGAGGTGAGGTGGTGTGTGAGGCAGGGGTTGTGTAGTGTGTGGTCATTATGAGAAGTAGAGTAGTGAGGTGAGGTGGTGTGTGAGGTAGGGGTTGTGTAGTGTGTGATCATTATGAGAGGTAGAGTAGTGAGGTGAGGTGGTGTGTGAGGCAGGGGTTGTGTAGTGTGTGGTCATTATGAGAGGTAGAGTAGTGAGGTGAGGTGGTGTGTGAGGCAGGGGTTGTGTAGTGTGTGGTCATTATGAGAGGTAGAGTAGTGAGGTGAGGTGGTGTGTGAGGTAGGGGTTGTGTAGTGTGTGATCATTATGAGAGGTAGAGTAGTGAGGTGAGGTGGTGTGTGAGGCAGGGGTTGTGTAGTGTGTGGTCATTATGAGAGGTAGAGTAGTGAGGTGAGGTGGTGTGTGAGGTAGGGGTTGTGTAGTGTGTGGTCATTATGAGAGGTAGAGTAGTGAGGTGAGGTGGTGTGTGAGGTAGGGGTTGTGTAGTGTGTGATCATTATGAGAGGTAGAGTAGTGAGGTGAGGTGGTGTGTGAGGCAGGGGTTGTGTAGTGTGTGGTCATTATGAGAGGTAGAGAAGTGAGGTGAGGTGGTGTGTGAGGCAGGGGTTGTGTAGTGTGTGATCATTATGAGAGGTAGAGTAGTGAGGTGAGGTGGTGTGTGAGGCAGGAGTTGTGTAGTGTGTGGTCATTATGAGAGGTAGAGAAGTGAGGTGAGGTGGTGGTGTGAGGTAGGGGTTGTGTAGTGTGTGGTCATTATTCAAATGTTTGCGAGACAGTTTTCGGCTACTGGTCTTCGAGACTCGCGTAGCATACTAGTTGGCTGAGCGTATCGTAATGTGCAACGGTACTATCAGCAAAGTTGGCGCCAGACCAGTTTCGAATCCTTGTCGCTTGCATCTCCCGCCCCGCCCTTTATTTTATTTACCTTTGAGACGACAAGGCTTTTGGGTTTGTAAGTTTTTACCTTTTCGTGACCTTCAAGGTCCTTCTGTCACGTGTTGGTCAATTACAACTTGCACCCAGCTGATTAAAACTAGCAAGCTGGAGCCAGTCAAGGTTCCCGCAAGCCACTACTGCACAGGGGTACTATGCTATAGATATATATATATGTATGGGACCCCAGCAGCCGCCTACAGGCTCCAGGCTACAGGCAGTGGGCACATACCTGCTTCTTGAGGTCGGAGAGGTCCCCGGAGAGGTCAAGTTCCACGTCCTCCCTCCCCTCCACACACAGCGCCAGCTTCTTCACGATCACCTTCCGTGGGTCGCTCGCGTCTACAAACATTATGCGTTAATGGGCTCGTCTACCAATATTATTTTTCTCAAAATAGAGTGATTCAGCTCTTAGCCCTTTATTTTAAAATTATTACTGCGATAAAGCCCTTTGATGTAAGATTGTTTCGAGATAAGCATTGCTTTTTATTTTGCTCATGGTATTTAAATAATTACCAACATTAATCTAATATAAAATAAACAAATAGCTCATTATGAAGTCTTATTAGTACATTCTGATCTTCTTAATAAAAAAAATAGTAATTTATTCTTTCATTAAACCTAATTGAATTATATAAATAAGGTACTTATTTACTTTTTTATATATAAAAACATAATTTTTTAGCTGGAGACTAAATCATGTACTTAAAGATTTACTATGGCCAACTTTTTTATGATTTTGTACATTTAATGTCTAGTTTTGTGGGATCTACTGGAGACTGGTTGGCAGTACTCACTAGCTAGTAAAAAGATACAATGTGGAACATCAAATTGAAAGCCAGTTTTAATTTAAGATAAAGGTTTTACCATACCCAGCCTCCGTGCAAAGTTTCAAGATTAGCAGAAATTTCTAGTTCATTTAGAAAAAAATATTAAAATATAAATTTCTATGTTTGCTACCATAAAACCTACAAATTACTGCCTAGAGTTTACATAATGGTGTGTGATTCATTTCTCTTGCTTGTTGTGGTCGTGAGACAACCTAACCCATCCCGAACGGGATTGGTCTGGTTTGCCTTGGCTACCGAACCTATAAGCCACCAGGGGAACCAATATACAACCTGCACATGATATTTTAAATTTACTCAGCCATCATAACCTCAAAATTAGACTACTCGGTGGGTTGTAATGTTTGAAACTTAAGTTTTTTAATATATTTTTTCTAAGAAACTAGAAATTTGCCTGGGGCAGGAATGGGAATCGTGATGACCCATTAATTACTACCCGATTTCAAATAAAATAAGACTTATTAGCGAATACTCTTAACTGACCATAGAGAACAACGCCTTGCTGTGCCTCCCCAAGAAGCTTCTCCTTGTATTTGCGTAGAGACTCATCCTCCTGGTCAGCTGCCAGGATCTCCTCGATGCTCTTCTCGGGCGGAGGCTTGTACACAGACTTAACTTCCTCCTCCTCCGCCTCTTCTTCTGGCGTGCGGGTCACATCAGGCTCACCCGACATCCTAACACTACAACATATTTTAAATTACTATACTAAATGTTGTATGTTTTATAAAGGGGTTGGGCTACCAACTCCCAACAGCCACCGTAACTTGTTAAGATGTTATATTGCAGTCTTATATCTATTACTTGTTGAACAGTACATTTTAAACACCTACCACTATACAATAACTTGCAAACCCAATCAAAAACACCAACCATTTTGAACTAATATATCTAGAAAAATAAACCTAACTGATGGGTGTAGTGACTACAAACTGGAAGGAAGGCTTTGTAAACAATCCCAATGCTTATAATGCATTCTTGTAAGGTATTGGGATTCTACATATACATACATAATAAAGACTTTGATTTCAATGAATAACACTAGAAGCATGCTATGCTTATACCGCTATGGACAACCGCGCCGCCGCCGCCCTAGCCCCATATAGGACCATCAATATACCAGCAATAAATTAAAATGCGATTGTCCACGATATCAAGTTATTTATATCTCCAGTGACGGTGATGCAGCGACACTCCCGCTTGACTTGCTATTAAAACAACAGACATATTCGCGTTTAGCGGCTTCGTCATCCCGAGACCCGATATAAGCTTATCGCTCGAGTATCGAAATGAAACTTACGATTTTATGTTACTGTTTGTACGCCAATACAGACGCTTGCTTTGATTTATTCACTAGTAATGGCACCAAATAAGTCTAGATATTGCACTAAAACCAAACACTTATTTCTAATTTGTAAAAAAATCCGACAAAATTACAAAAATGAATGACGGAAAATCAAATGAATGAATGATGAACCAAGAGGATGAACCTCAGAGTAAAATACTATAGAGTCCGCCATATGCATATTCTGTATGAGCTAGTGAAGCGTGAAGCGTCTCACTGTCGCCCATGCTAGTCGGTCAAAAAACTCAGTTAAGTTTTACAAAAATCGAGATATCTTTAAAAATCTAATGTTTTAGTATAACCTTTGTTTACAAAAGTGAAAATATATCGTTTTTTACGTGTGAATTGATCATTAATACTAAGAACGGAAGCGTCAATAATCCGTAATAGCCATTTTATGCGTGATTTTTAACACCGTTTTTTTCCTGAATGGTAAGTGTTTTCACCAGAAAAATTGTGTTAGTAGCATTTTATAGTCCCATGTCACATATTTCTCACAGAGAAAGATAAAAATTTTACGTTTTAAGGATTTGAAAAAAATTCCATACATTTTAGTATGGAGGTCCCTCGCAAGAAAGTGCTACGCTTATGGCTCCCTCCTTAGCAGCAAGAGCTGCTACTAAAACCTCCTTGGGATGAACAAGTGAAATAGAGAATGAATGGAATGAATGAAGTGCACAATAAGCCACTCATTTACTCTAGGAAAAATCATCGAATTGCTTTTGCCAAGCCAATATCGACTTTATCTTAACGTCAAATGCTCTAATTTACATTACTGCTACTGTATTTTGTACCTGAAAACCCCAGTACACGTTGGCCGCGCCGGCGGCGAGTCCCGTTTGCTACAAACGCTCGCCTTCGCGGAGAGTACTAACAGACGATCGGATCGGACTGCTCCGAATTCAGCTCCGGACCACGATTTTGTCCAATAGCGTTGCGGACTGACCCCAACGACAATTTTGCTATTGGGCAAAATCGTGGTACGGAGCTGAATTCAGAGCAGTCCGATCTATTAGTACTTTTAGGTTGTCGGTTTTTTGTGCACGAGTCCGGGGCTTTGTCGCAAGCCGCAAACAGGCACGCGAGTAGGTGTATCTATGGTCCTGTAGCTTTCTCTTTCTTTCTTATAGCTGCATCTCTACCGGATCGCCGATGGAACGTGTGTGGGCACCCATACATACTTACAAACTTTCGCGTTTATAGGGATCCCGCACACGACCGAGAATCGGTGACCGATTTTTTTGTCGGCATCCCGCTCTGACGTGTTATCACCTGAATCTTCCGTCCTTGTCCTGGCCGATAATCGCCCACCGATTCTCGGTCGTGTGCGGGAGCCCATAATATTAGTAGGATAGGATTTTATATGTAAAAATTGTAGCTTTTTAGGGTTCCGATACCAAAATGGTAAAAAAAAGGAACCCTTATGGTGCGACTTTGTCTGTCTGTCACACCTGTATATGACTCATGCTATCGACTTGAAATTTGGAATAGTTTTAGAATAGCGTTATCCATCTTAATTGCACATAAAATAATAAAAAAAAGTTATGATTATTGATGTAAAGGGGGCCCAAATAGGGGGGGCAAAATTTCAGATTGTCCTTACTAAGTCGAGTGGGGTAGGTATGATATGAAAGGGCTTTATTTGTTCATTCAAACATATATTTTAGTATTTTTTGACGACTTTCAGTGTTCAAGTTATGATGAAAAATTACATAAAAACCATTCCCCCCCCCGTGTCTCCGAAAGGAAAAATCTGAATTAATTACAGTCGATAGAAGTTTACGTAAATGTTACAGCAAAAATAAAACAATCTTTCTAAGTTGTACAGTTTTTTATTAATCTGCAAAAAACCTTTACAAACAAATTAAGTTTTGCGGTCCTAAAAATGGACTTAATTGCTTCCAAAAATACTATCGGAACCCTCAGCGCGCGTGTCCGACTCGCACTTGACCGGTTTTTTTTTCTAATATGGTGCAGCCGGAAATAAAAATTAAAAGAAATGTATAAGTGTATCAGCGGCAGCGACTTGCCAGAGCTAGGTGGAATGTGAGCCGCGCCAACGTGTGAACGCTGTCATCAGTTTGCCGAGCCGGCGCGGCCAACGTGTAGTGCAGGCTCGCACTAAAACCGGTCAAGTGCGAGTCGGACTAGCACGCCGAGGGTCCGATATACCTATAGCAGTTTTGAAAGAAAGTATTTTTTGGAGTGCAAAACTTAGTTTATTAATGCAGATATTTAGCTTTTAGCAATCTTCGGAGATAACGGGGGGGAGGAATGGTACTTTTCTTCTAGAAAAATAATTCTTAAATAAATACAATTTGTTTTGGAATTTATTCAAGCTCTTTTTTTAGGATACCTAATATTTGAAATTATGGCGTAGGTATTTGTTGCAAAGCTGAGATAAGCAGGTGTGACAGACAGACGAAGAGTTCCATTTCTACCATTTTTGTTACATGTGGGCAAACAAGCAGGTTATCACTAATAAGACAGCAAAGTGCGTTTTCCACCCTGAGAGCTAAGGTGGTATGTCTCATGTGCCGGTAATTTCGCTGGCCCCTTCAGACTAAAACACAGCAGTACACACTACTGTTTTACGGCAGAAAAAGGCAAAGAGGTAGTATGGATGGACTTTGCACAAAAGCCCTACCATTTTGGTTCTGAACCCAAAAAAAGGGTTTTTTCTCAACTTGAAGTTGTTCATCTTTATTTTTTACCCACGAAACTAGGTAGGTACTTTGAAATAAAACCAAACATGTTTAATTTAGATTTTTATTAAAACTAGTCATATCACTTAACTTCCTTAACCTGAAGACCTGCAACAAAAAAATTAAAGTTAAATTAAACATCAGGTATACGATGCACATAATAACTTTGGCCCTGTCATTGATGCACGAAGGAAAAAATGGAAATAAAATTTTTTTTTACTACTGCGCATCAATGACAGGGGCCAAAGTTATTTTGTGCGACATGTAAATCCCATAACACATCCACAAGTAGATAGGAAGCTCCCTCCAGAACTTTTACAGCAGTATGGTATGATTTGATTTGCCGCTTTCCTAAATAATCAAATTAACTTAGGATCTTCACAGAGGATGAGGATCCTCACATGTACATACACAAGCAACACCCAGATATTTAAGTTCCAGCCACTAAGAATCACATAGGCAACTCTTTATTAACAAACACTCATACACTCAGTAACTGTTAGGTCCATTCTTCATAACATCCCTAAAGTCCACTCCTGAACAGGGAGCCCGTAAAAGGATGCTGCTGCCTGCCTGACTGACCCAACTCCAGTTCAAGGTCACTTAGTCCCAAGAAAGTACACACAGCAACATTTTATTTTTTTATTTAAGGAAACAAACAGTCATTAACAATTATAGCTTAAAATACTTAGCACCTAATAGACCTAGAGTTCCATAATTATCTATAATTTACTACAGCTTGACTGAATTTCTACTTGATAAAACTTAAGATGCTTTGTCAATATTACCTGGGGGCAAACTCTGCTTCAGCTTCTCTGCCTTCTCCTTGTCGGTGATGACCAGTGTGTAGAGGAACCGTGAGCAGCGCACCTTGAACTTCACATTCTCAGGGTTCTTCTTTATCTTTACAGCTGAAACAGAACAAATTCTTCATTAACCAAAGACTCCAATATTATATGTACCAGCAGGGTGCCCCAGGATAGCAACAACCAATATTTACACTGACATTCTTATAAACATCAGGAGTTACATTGGTACAATTAGTGGAAGGAAGAGAGACTTTTGCCTAGCAGCAAATATAGGTAATTTTCTTCACCAAATAAATAAATAAATTGATTTTGAACCTTACTAACAACACTTGAGTAGTACACTAAGTGGAAAACACTTTGTTTACTTACATTTAGCATCTTTCCTGCGTGCTTTTAGGAGGAAATCCTTGATGTCTTTGATTTCGCGCGGCTGAAAAACAGATAGAACACAGTTTTATAACCACTCATCACGTTCCATGCTTCACCCAGCCGCTACCCGGCGAGTATTTATTAAAGTATATCAATCAGGCACTTCTCAAAGCAGCAGCTTGTTCCGGAGGTATTATATAAGAAAAGTTTTTACAAGAACACACATTAGCAGACACTATAACATGATATTTCATTAAATAATAATAGTTTTCGAGGTCTAAGATTTATAAATATAAAGTTCTTACCATGGCGATGTTGACAAGTTCGACGTTCACTGAAACAAACACAATTTACTAAAATAATAGTTGCAATAAAAGGGTGGTATCATTAAATGTTTTTCTAGGTCAGAATATTGAAGTAAAACGTTGAAAAATTGTAGATTATATCGGATTTTCAAGATTTAAAAGCACGAAAACACTGATCTTACCTAATGTCAAACTCGAAAAGAAGTCGTAAAGTCAGTCGCTGTCATGTATGCCATGTCAAAGTCAATATGACATTATGACAATGACATGCAAAAATGTGTTGCCATTACTAAATAACCTACGGCCGCATTGGGCTCCGTTGTGACTCCGCTGCCGGAGCCGATTTTTTTTTGGCTCAATAAAGTTTTATTCACATTATTTTATTAAAGAAAAAAAAACTAAAAATTATTTTAGAATTTTTTATTAATGTTTCATTATTTTTAAATCCCTATTTTTTAAAACAATAAATCGTTTCATTGAAATTTAGTAGTTAAAAGTAAGTAGGTACTCTTATGAATGTTGTGTTCGCCTGTAATGGGTATTACGTATCAGACCCAATACAATCATGTCTTATTACAATAAGTTTTATAATACGTGTACTGTTGGCGATCCTTATTACATAAATAAAATAAAATAAATAAATAAATGAAAAAGACATGATGTAAGATATCGGCATACATTTTTTTATGATTTATTTATTTACAGTTTATTGTACACAAGAAAATACATTAAGAAAATTAAAATTAAGAAAAATGATACAACAGGCGCTGCTTATTTCTAAATGAAATTTCTTCCAGCAGACCTACAGAAGCTTGATTTGACTGGAAGAGGCAGATAGGACGTGCACAAAAACTAAACCTTAACATTATACTTAAACTATATAAATACACAAGTATACATATATAAATATATATTATATATATTATATATACTATATATTATATATAATATATATATATATATAATATATATATTATATATAATATATATTATATATACTTGTGTATTTATATAGTTTAAGTATAATGTTAAGGTTTAGTTTTTGTGCACGTCCTATCTGCCTCTTCCACTCAAATCAAGATGTATGGATCACTTAGACAAAGAGAGATAATGCTCCTTAACTCGCTTCTTGAAGCCAGCGATAGTAGGACTGTCACGTAAAGTGTGAGGGAGGGAGTTCCACAGCCTGGCCGCATGAACAGTGAAAGAGTAGGAGCAGAAATCGGAGTGGTGGAAGGGGATAGAGAGGTTGAATCTGACGCTGCGGCAACAGGGCTCCTCTTGAGGACGCGAAAATTCAAAACGCTTGCGGAGATATGGAGGGGAATTGGGATTATTCAGGATATTATAAAGAAGCGAAAGGATATAGGTATTCCTGCGGAAACGGATCGGGAGCCACTTGAGCTGCGAACGGAAATGAGACACGTGGTCATACTTGCGCAAACCGAATATGAATCGAATGCATAAGTTTTGGTGACGCTCAAGCTTGTTTAAGAGCTCCTCAGTGACGTCCAAATAGCATGAGTCGGCGTAGTCAAGGATAGGAAAAAGGAGACTTTGGGCAAGGGAAATCTTAGTTTTTAGGGGTAGGAAACTTTAAGGGCGTTTAAGTGAATGCAGTGAAAAATGCATCCTCCGGCTGACCTCATTTACATGTGAAACCCAGGATAGATTAGGGTCCATTAACACACCAAGATTCTTGACGGTTTTGACAAAATCAATGGGAGTGCCATTGTAAACAACTGGTGTAATAACGTAAGAATCCAGTTGTCTGCGCATATATGGACTACCGATAATCATAGCCTTAGACTTGTTCGGGTTGACAAGCAGGCCAAACGTTTCGGACCATGTGGAAGTACGTTCCAAATCTGCGTTAAGACTGTTAATAGCACATCACAGACGTTACAGCTGCGATAGATTTGCAAGTCGTCTGCGTAGAGATGGAAATTAGAGGAGATGACTGATGTAACAGTATTGATGAAGATAGAGAAGAGAAGAGGAGAGAGAACGCCACCCTGCGGTACACCAGCAACCAGATCACACCAGTCAGAGGATTCCTCGTCCAAGCAGACCCGCTGCGAGCGACCGCGAAGGTAAGAATCAAACCACGCTGTAGCTGAAGCGGAGATGTTGAGTGAGTGAAGGATAGCGAGGAGCACATCAAAGTCAACAGAATAAAATGCACTACTAAAGTCAAGTAACGTAAGAATGGTAATCGTTTTGTTCTCCATGGCAAGCCGGATGTCGTCGGTGACTTTTAGTAGTGCAGTAACCGTGCTGTGTGACCTGACCTAAAGCCAGATTGAAATTGAGAGAGGAGACTGTTAGATGCTATGTGACCAGCTAGCTGCTTGTGGACAATGTGTTCGAGGACTTTAGAGAGAAAGGGAAGTATAGATATCGGGCGAAACTCGGTAAAGGATGTAGGATTTGCGGTTTTAGGAAGTGGAATAATGTTGGCAAGTTTCCATGCCAAAGGGAAAGAACTTGTTACCAGAGAACAAAAAGTTAACGACATGAGTGAGAATTGGTAAAAGCTCGGGAAGGATAAGGGAAATCATGCGAAAACAAAGGTTATCATTGCTCACAGCAGTAGAAGTAATTGAAAGAATATGCTTTCTAACCTCCTCTTCAGCCACAGTGTTAAAGTGAAAGGAAGAACAAACTTGCAATGGTTGATTACAGATTTGAGAGATTGTATTTGCTTTAACACGATAGTCTAAACTTACAGGAGGAGAAGAGAAGAAAACATTAAGTGAATTAAGATCAACGGGAGAGTCTGAAGAAACTGACGACTTGCCGATACCCAGGGTCCTGAGGAATTTCCACACTGTCCCGGGATCGCAATTATCGATGGAGCTATGAATGTGACGTCTCTTAGCATCTATACACAGTCGACTACAAAAGCTTCGCAGGTACTTATATCTGGCTAAATTTAACTCTGGGGGGAACCTCTGAAACCGTTTTTTCGCTTTATCACGCCGAGCCATCCAATCTTTAATGTCCTGCGTGAGCCAAGGAGCAGGTGCATGTTTAATTTTCACGCGTTTTACAGGAGCATGAATGTCATACAATTTAAGAATAATTGACTGTAATTCCTGGACTTTCACATCGATGTGGTCAGCGGCAAAGACAGGGGTCCAGTTGATGTTGGACGCATCACGTCTTAAAGCCTCCAAGTTGATACCCCTGAAACTACGCAAAAAACGGAATTTTGGTCTACGCCGAGGAGGTTTTATTTTATACGATAAATAAATAAGGTCAAGATATGAAAAATTTGCAGGAAATTGGCCATGAACGTCGATGTTATCGGGACAGGAAGTGATCATTAGATCAAGAAGGGAAGGAGTGTTGTTAGGGGAGTGGTGCGTTGGGGAAAGGGGAAGGATATGCAGACTGAGTGAGGAAACGAGTAGCTTAAGTTTACGAGAGCTGGTGTCATCCTTAATGAGGCAGGTGTTAAAATCCCCGAGTAGAATAATGTGGCCATAGCTGGGGCAGAAATTGGTTAAGAGAGTTTCTAATGAATCGAAATAGTCAATATGTAGTGAGGGGCTATAATACACTGCCAGCAACAACTTCTTATGGCTAAGCGTAACCTCAATGAAGAGGTGTTCAGCGGATCGTGTGTTGTGATCGGATGATGTGTTGTGTGTACATTTATGCAAAAAAGAAAATCCTTTCTTGCATTTCTTTTCCAAAAAAGAAATACCTTACTTTAATTAGTTACCGCTGACGCGTTCTGCGCAACATTAGTTGCGCGAAGCATTAAGTATGCAAATTTTGAGAAAGAAATGTTTTTGACAAACTTGCCACTTTTTCCACTGCCGTGACCAAATCAATGCTGGCATAATTTAAACTATTTTTAGTATCCTGCTATTCTTTGAATTAAGTAAATAAATGTGCGGGTTCGCTGCCAGGTAATGCTGTCAATACATTTATAGGTACATTGTGTGCACTTGTTATTATTATTTTTTATAACAAACCCGCATACATAAGTGCAAGCTTGTACTTCTGAAGAGATTGCTTCAATTTCAGATTCATCAATTAAACAATCTTGAAAGAAATCATCATTGTGTTGAGTCTGCATCTCATTTTGAACTATAGGCGATATTAATAAAACTTTTAAGATTGTTGCTTAGTATCGCATCATCATCTTCGCTATTTTTATTTCTACTGCTTTGTCTCAAGTCTGTTAATATAGCAGTCTTAAATCCTGCTATAAATTGGGATATGGTAGGGTTATAATTGGACCCACAATTATACCTGACACACCCGAAAAAATTCTCCAGGTGATCCTGGTTTAATCTACGAGTGGCGAGACTCTTAATTCCCAATTCATTTACATTTCTCCAGAGTCTCTCCACTGCATTTATAGTCTGGATCCATCCAGCTTGCGATGAAGGGGGGGATCTTGCATTTGAAAATATCATGCCTCTTATTGTTTTTTTCATTTCAATGAAATAATTTAAGTGGGGATCCGAGAAGTTAGATTAGTACTAAATGGTTTCCCACGGCTTAGGTCGGATGAATTTGCATTTAATGCGTCAAAAAGTTGGTAATTTTTTTTAACAAACTTGCTGTCACGTTCGCTTCTGTAGGAAGTTCACCTGAAAGAAATTATATATTTATTTAAGTAAAATTTTTCAGTGTTTTCTAAACCTTACATATTTTTTTTTTCATGAGGTATAAGCGTTCTTTGTGCCAAAAACTATATTTTGGTGAGTAGTTAAATCGGACTCTCTAAAAAAGGCAGAATAAACCGGCCAAGTGTGAGTTTGATTCTTGCCCCGTGGATTCCATACCCCCCTTCAATATTTGAATTAGATGAAATTTCAATAGCAAGTTCTAAATTACTAGTAATTTTGTTTCTAATCGGACTTGAACAATTTATATTATTTGTCGTTATTAGGTCCCGTGTGGTGCCGGCAGAGAATAGTACCAACCCATACATACCCGTGGGTGTCGTAAGAGGCGACTAAGGGTTAACTGGAGGATGGGCAGCAGCATCCTCCTCTGTATCTTACATCTTACTAACTGCGGTCAGCCGTAACGCTAACAAGCGAGGTGACTATGGTACTTCCCCTCCACATATTTCCAGCAAAAGCTAGAATTCTGGAGGGAGCTCCCTGTCCTGTAGTGGACGTTTCATGGGATGTTATGATGAGGTATACAACGAGTTAACGGAATAAGCGAAACTGAGAAAATAGTTTAACCCTAAGAGCTATTTACTTACCCAGTAAATACTGTAGTAAATTCTCTTTATTTGCTCACTGTAAACTTTGAAGAAGTAAATAAAATAATTAAAAATTTAAAAAATAAACATAGCTTCGGATTAGACGAACTCCCCCCCGTAGTAATAAAAAAATGTTGTACTGAATTAACCGTCCCCTATACTTTTCTAATAAATAAAACATTTTCTGAGGGTACCTTCCCAGATGCTCTTAAAATATCCCTTGTAAAGCCAATACATAAAAAAGGTGATAAGTCCGATCCAAACAATTATCGCCCCATTTCCTTATTAACCACTTCATCTAAAATTTTTGAAACCGCAATGGTAAAACGATTGTATACTTTCTACTAAAAGTTCCAGATCTTCGACGCAAACCAATACGGATTCCGTAAAAACAAATCCACTACTCTAGCAGTATACAAATACACTCAAAAAATTTTGGAAGCACTTGATAACAAAAAATACGCTGTTGGGTTGCTGCTCGATATAAGCAAAGCGTACGATAGAATCAATTATGAGATTCTCTTACGCAAGCTCTATGGTACAGGTATAAGAGGAACAGCGTACGACTGGTTTAAATCCTACCTCGAAAATCGAGCTCAACATGTCGTAATTCAAAACACAGACTTTTCATCCGGGAAAATAGAAAATATACGATCGGACAAAATTTCAATCGCGTGCTCTATCCCACAAGGTAGCGTCTTAGGATGTTATCTTTTTCTTATCTACATCAATGACTTACCAAGGCTGTTCAGTGATGATCGATGTATCCTGTTTGCAGATGATATTTCGGTCCTACTTACTTGCTCAAATACATCAGAACTAGAAGAACAACTAAATGACACCCTCTACCCAATTAAAAACTGGCTGGAATGCCATAATCTTTTTTTTTTTTTTTAATCTTTATTTAAGGAGTTTTGTCATGCAATGACTATGCCACTCCATTGTGCTTCCACAAATTACACAAACATTATACAATAATTCTACTTATAACTAGCATTGCCTTCTGCGGATTCCCACTAAAACTAGTTTATACAAATCGATAGCAACTTCAGATAGTGGGGCCGCCAGGACACAATTAATGCCATAATCTTAAATTAAATTTCGACAAAACTAATTTAATACAATTTAAACCACATCAAAAAGCCGACCTAGAACCCGTGAATAATGCAACGCTATGAGGTATAAACATTGACACTTAAACTGGAAATCTCATGTTCAAAAATTATCCAATAAACTTTCTTCATTCATCTACGCACTCTCTCTCTTAAAAAAAGTGACTGATTTTAAAACAGCACTCTCAGCTTACTACGCATATGCATACTCTAGACTAAGTTATGGCATTATTCTGTGGGGTAATTCAAATATATCAAATATCAAATCAAATATATTTATTAAAAGTTTACAGACAAGGTTATTACAAACATATTTATTATAGGCACCATATGCTTACTGTATACAATTATGCTGAGTAATGTGTTTTGACACCCACACTAGGTTACCTGTGCCGTGGGCATCATGAAAGCGTGTGTGAGCGAGTATTTCTTTGTGTGATGTAGTCAAAGAAATTTGACCTTATATAGAAGTAATATATAAGAAATAATTCGTCACAAGTAGGGATGTGGGCATGCTTTCATCTATCGATAGTCGATAAGTTACACAAGGCCAAATCGATGTCGAAACTTTGACCAAAAAGTTGAAGTACTAAACTTTAATAAAAGGCAAATCTGTTAAAAGCAGTGATTAAATTCATTAAAAAAAAACTTTTTGCATTTTTTACTAAAGGTGATTTCTTACGTAGGTGTTTTAATATTAAAGATACCAAATTTCTTACTTACTTACTTACTTACTAAAAGTAATGGACGGTAGCGGTGGAGGCAAGAGGGGTAGGAGGTGTAAAGGTTATTTTTTTTTTTCATGAATATCTCTAGCTTACATACAAATTTTGTAGGATTTTAAAACAAACTTTTATGCCTCAATTCAATCCCTTTGGGATGGTTTTGCAAAAATGCTTAAATACGGGTTTGTGTTTTTCTTCTAAGTAGCTCAAATCAATTTTAAAGCGAAATTTCGTGTATCTTATCTTGCCTTATAACGTGGAGCCGAGTTCCTTATTGGACCTTAGAGCACAAGGAGCCTGTAGTCTTCTGGTTTCGGATAAGCTTGACCCAGAATCTTCATACGCTTGTGAGCCAAAGCGTTGCATGAGCACAAGAATTGCTTGTCAGAATTGTTTGTAGCGAAAAACTTTAAAACCTTTTTTGTAGAGAATTTTATGTAGATTAATTTAGTATTTTTATTAATTTTCTTACAATTTGTTGATTCAGGATGATTCATGCTGATTGAGACATTTCAATTAGGCGAAGACACACAAAGTTATATTTGTTTGACAGTGTCCCCATCGGGAATCGAACCCAGAATGAAAACAAAACGCGTTGAATGTTGTAAAATAAATGGTACAGCAGCACTGCACTTACTTTCTCGCGATATGCAAGTAGAACTGTCAACCGCAAACTTAAATTTGTAATACCATACCTACACATAGTATGGAATTACAAACGTTTATTAAGGTTTTTCTGAAAAATGTTCTACCACATGAATTCGGAACTCGAATTATAAAATATTAAAACAAACCAACCGTAAACGATTTCGAACAAATCACATGTTCAAATTTTGGTAGTACTGGAACACCTTTTATATGAATTTTCACAGATTTTTAAATTTCAAAACTCTGTTTCTTATGAATAGTTGTTCAGTTTTGTCGACTGTAAAGCTCTTTCAGTTTTTGGTACATCCATGTACTAAATTTTCACAAAATCCAATCAAATTGAACATCCATTCAGGTAGATAACCAAAACAAAATTAAAATTATAGAAAATAATACAAACTTAATGGAGTCAATTAGGGTCAATGTAGGTACCACTAGTTGACCATTTAAGCGGTTTTATAACAAAATTCATAAAAAAACTAAATTATTAGTTCTACTTTCAGAGTCACTTCTAAAAGTTCGACTATGAATTAGTTAGGCTTGTGATATAATAAGTGTTAAGGACTTTACAAAATATGCTCTTAAACTTTTTTTTTCAAATGTTACATTGCATGACCACTTCGAATAAACATACTAAAGTACTAGCTAGACAAACCCATAACTTTATTGTAAGACGCCAACATAGTTAAATTCTATATAAAATCGCGGTATTTTTAAATTTTCTTACTTTCAGTTCAAATTTAAGTTTTGGTCAGCTATTGGTGCTTGGTCATCCAGTGGTGCACTGATCCTATGAGTAAATCACAAGTTTACGTTTTGGTAGTACAGGAACACCCCTTATATGGAATCACACAGACAAACTGATGATGGCGCAAGATACCTTGCATAGAGATGCTTAGTCAAGCAAAGTTTCATAAAAATAATTTGAACTATTTTGCTCAAAATGAGAGCCAGCAAAAAACCATTCGGAAATAAAAGTCTTAAATTAAAAATATGGTGTTAATAGGACCATTCGTTTAGCCGCTAGGCCAAAGCGTGACGGACAGACCGACCAACCGACAGACGGACATTTTTAAGGGGACTTGCTTAAGTGATATAGAACACATTTTTGAGAAAGTTTGTGCAACTTTTTTCACGAATACAATACCTTTCTCGCTCAGCTCGAAAGTAAAAATACTTCTATCGATAAAAAATACATCACTCATAAACTCCAACATGATCCTACAAAAAACGATAAATTACAGTAAAACACGTAACAATTTCCATATCATCTGACTGTAGAAATGATAAGTTGACATTTTTTTATGCAATATTTGTGATAATAATCCACAAACATGAAAAATACTGAATAAAACTTACAGATGAAAACACAAAATTTCTTTGCAATTTTCGTTTTGTTGTTTTGAAGATGTACAGCCATCAACTACACACGTTATTATTAAAAAGAACAATCACTAATATGGAGAGCAACTTAAGAATAAATTCACGATATTTTGAAGTTATTCACTACATGTTTTTTATAATTTACACATTGTTTACAACATATAATTTAGGAAATATTTTCAACCGTTAAAATCCCAACAAGTTATAATAATCCTATAAACTTTGTAAATGCAATGAACGCGTCGATCATCTAATTTGGTAGGATGTGATCACTGACCACTTGACATGGCATGAGACATGCTAGCAGTTGTCATCCCATACTGAAAAAAAATAGCATGGTTTCTTCTCCGAGCGAAGCAAGGAGGTTTTTGTTCTGAGGATGTAGTAGAAGGTGCAAAAGTTTGTGTTTATTTTATTATAATTTTATATAGCTAGATGTGTTTGAGAATGTTATGTGCAATATGTCTGTATCTATTCCTATGTTTACGTTGATTATATATTATATTGTAAGTCTATACATAGTAATGTTATATTATATACTTGTGTGTATCACATTATAACATAATTAAAACATATATCCTATATTATTAAACGAGCAATATTTGTATATATATATATATATTTCTAATCGATTTCTCGAGCACGGGTTTAGCGATTTCGATGAACTCTACCTACCAATCAGGGGCTTTCGGGGGCGAAACATCGATCTATGTACTGGAAAAATTCGTCCAAAATGTGTTTTTTTTTTTCATACATGATGGCGCTGTAGTTTGTATAGGGAAAAGCTCGGTCACTCAGATAGTTTAGTTATAATATACCTCGAATTGTTCAATGATTTATACGATCACATTCAATAGATCTTCAGTAGCCTTGTAGGACAGATCGAGGAGCCATGTCCTGATTTTCGGTTTGGCTTGACTAGTTCTGAAGGACTTGATTTCGCAGCTTGCCACGACCTTGTTATGAATATATGGATGTAAAAAACTGCTAAACCTTCTCGCAAAACTAGTACGAACCGGAACAGTGGGTATACAGAATCTTCTATATTTAAGAAGGTCTGTATATGAGGCAGACAAAAGCGTGGATGTATGGGTCGATAAGGCAGACTTAAAGACGTAAAGCTTTCGGACTGACAGAACCTTAGCGTCTTTGTACAGTGTTTCGGTAGAAAACATGTAAGGTTTGCGGAGCATTACCTTTAGTACTGCACGCTGTGCTTTTTCTGCTGTTATCATAAAAGTTTTACAGGTCCCACCCACCCCATACAGATATGCAGTACCAAAAGATGGACTCACATAAACTCGTGTACACCATATTTAAAACATGTTTATCCGCATAATCTCGTAACAATTTCATAATGTACATTACTTTAGGAGCACGAGCCGCAACTGCTTCAATATGGGGTTTAAATGTCAATCGTTCGTCGAGTACAACTCCAAGATACTTGATGGATTCAGTATGGACGATTGTATCGTAAATGCACTGATTTGTGTACGGACCTCTACAGCATGTATGAATTTTAATAGAAGGTCTTATTTCGGGCTTGGTTCAAGCTGTTTTGTAGAAACAGAGGTAATTGGTCTTTGTAGAGTTAAGTGACAAAAGGTTATGGTCAAGCCAATAAGCTACAGATCCAAGTCCCATTTCAGCATTATAAAATACTTCTTTCCATGAGTTACCGTGCACTAGGATTGCAGTGTCTTCAGCGTAACAGATAACCTCAGCATTCGGGAGCTGTATATTAAGTAACTCATTTATATAAATGGTAAAGAGGCTAGGTCCCATTATACTACCTTGCGGAACGCCGAAAGTAGTTTTTGACTGCCCGCTCATAACAGATCCAACCCGAGTGCACTGGTATCGATCTTTTAGATAAGAACAAAACCATTCATGAGCACGGCCCCTAATGCCGATTCTTTCCAGCTTTGCCAGAAGAATCGGCACCGAGACCGTGTCAAACGCCTTTGCAAGGTCAATAAATATTCCAGCACATAATCTGCCTTTTTCAAGATGGTCAACTACATGCTGAGTGAGAAGCGAAACTGCGTCCTCGGTGGAGCGACCTGGACGAAAGCCAAATTGTCTGTGAGAGAGTAAACTTTGAGTTTCTAAGTATGACACCAGGCGCTTATTGAATTTTTTTTCTAAGAGTTTTGAAAAGACACCTAATAGGGATATAGGCCTATAGTTGGAGGGTACATTTTTCGGTCCAGTCTTGTAAATAGGTATAACAACAGCGTTTTTCCAAGTGTTAGGGAACATACCAGTACACATGCTTGTATTAAAAACATGTGTTAGTGGTTCTACTATACAATCACATATTTGTTTAATGAAAGAGTTAGTCATACCATCCAAACCAGGAGAACTATCATTTTTCAAGTTTTTAATGAGTTTCTCTACTTCGCAGCAATCCGTTGGATGCATGAAAAAAGAATTAACTGGAGATTTAGAAGCGGTAACATAACGCGTCAATCCCGTTTCTGTTTTTCCTATTCTTGACAGAATGTTTTCAGCAAGGCGTTCGCCAACAGTAGGGAAATATGTATTGCAAGCGGAAAGGGATTCTTTCGGAGTAGCGTAGTTCGACAAAAGTTCTGCGCCGCTAACGGCTGATGTCTTTTTTAAATGACATATGTCGTAAACCGTAGCCCACATCTTTTTAGGGTTGAATTTATTTTCAGACAGAATTTTCCTATCGTACTCATCTTTAATTTTTTTTAGAAGGTCATTGCAATAATTTCTGTATCTTGTATATGTTTTTTTAATTACTTCGTTGCTAGGATTAATTCGAGTATCTAGGTGAAGTTTATCTCTATTCCTCATACATCTTACTAAACCAGGAGTTGCCCAATGCTTTATTGGCACATGATTACGTTTTATTTGCACGATTTGCGTGTGTTTGGCTACAGTAGATGTGATAGTGTTCACTTATATAGACGCTGCTTTAGAAGCGTCGTTCTCATTTAGAACTGTTGTCCAGTTAACGCTTTTAAGGTCTCTAATCACTAAGGAAAAATTCGTCCTTGACGCTAGTTTGGCTTTGGCCGTATTTTTTTTATTTTCTGAACATAAAGCAACCATGACAAAAGCGTGATCAGTGACATCAGTGTGACAGACTATGCCTAGGGGCTCTGATTCAGGAGGGGTCTTTACAAAAATATGTTCCAAGCAAGAGTTAATTCTTGTTGGGGCTGTTATAGCTGGGAGCGTAGGTACCATGGAGAGCATTAAGACATAAATATTCAGATCGGTTATGATGATTTTGAGCAGAAGGCAATATGTCGACATTTATATCGCCACAAAGGACCACTGAGTTTGCAGGATCTATTGCGCTTAAAACCTGGTCCAAGTGTTCAAGAAAGAGAGAATAGTTTTCCCTCTTGTGAAATGACAGAGAACGATATATACCAAGTACACTGTAGCTATCTTGTATATTTACAAGCAGACTGTTTGCTTCACCACCAAAATCGGGCTCAGATACGGAGATCTTCAAGTTTTGATGGGCGTAGATTACTACGTCACCTGCTCTATTTAAATGACATGTAGTTTGGTAAGAAATATAATTATTAAGCTGCATAATAGGTCTCAATTCATTTAGCCAACACTCAGTGAGAATGATTATGTCGAAGTACCCAGTACCTTCCCGGCGACAGCCGATCTCAATGCTGGATCCGGCAGTGGAGGCACTTTTCAGCCGTTTCCAGTGCCGGCTCCGGCAGACGTTCTCGATTCACAACTTATTTTGTATAGTATTTAGTAGTGTTTCTTTGTAAGGGGACTTTTTGGCGGGAACTCGACATGGGCGTTTGCCTGCTTAATTGAAATTTTGTTTTTTTGTGCATTTAGTGGATAATAAAGATAGTGTGCTATGCAGTTTTACTACGGAGTGCGCAGCTGATGAAGAATTCAAGTGATCTCGTGTTTAAGCCCCGTTTGTGTTGTCCCAAAAAGTCGCGAACATTTTCCTTCGTAAAGTTCACTATTGCTTTATGAGGGGAGCAAAAAGAAAGACAGATTAATTAAAGACATCAGACATGGCTGTATGGGCTTTGTACTCTTTGCCTTTCCGAAAGGAAGAATGAAACCAAAAAAAAAAAAAAAAAATTTAAAAGGGCAACCCGAAACTGTCAGTAGCTTGTCAGACATGACATGTTATTTCTCTTTGTCAAAAAGAGTTGAATGATCGGTGGGTTCATGTTTGTTATTCACGGTGATCGGTGAGTGAGAGCAAGCGTAGAAAAGAAATTCGAGAAATGGTCAAGAAGACAAGGCCGTGGATCCTACGAGCGAGCCGAGGTTCGAAAGCCGCAGGGGCGACGCGCCGACAATAGCCGGCGGCGGCGGTATGAAGGGCAACACGCGTGGGGCCGTGCGCTCCAGCGCTCGTCTCAGCACCGGCGACAGCGGCGCGGCGGCTGCGGCGGCGGCGGCGGCGGTGGCGGCTCGTGCGGCGGAGCGCTCGGCGGAGGCGGCGGCGGCGGCGGCGCGGCGGCGGGCGCGAGCCCTGGAGCGGGCGCGGGAGGTGGAGGACTCGCCGCGCGAGCTGCGCGACAAGTGCCGGCGGCTGGCGCGGGCGCTGCAGCGCGCCAAGCATCTCGTGGTCAGTACCCACACCACACTACTCTACCCCACACTGCATGCACTAGTGCTGTTAGAGAATAGAGGTTGGTGCAATTGTTGACCGACTGGCTGGTATGAATGAACAGATGATGGATGACTGGGGATGAGAAGTTCCCCCTTTTCAAAAAGTGGTCTACACGTTTATATGTGACTATGAGGCAGTTGCAGAATTCTTCTTAGATATAATAATAATAATAATTAGCCTTTATTTACAGATAATACAAGATTCAAAGATATAATAATAATAAGCCTTTATTCACAGATAATACAAGATTCAACCTAAAAATATCATTGGGTGAGCAAACTATGCTACTGTCCAACAGACAGCGCTGTAAGTTTCTGTCTAAAATGCGGAATTAACAAAATGCTTAAAAACATGGAGAAAACGAATTTTCCCAGACATGACACCTAGCTAGATCAATTTTTTGCCCCCAAAAACCTTTGTATGGTAAATTTCGTTGAAATCGTGAGCCGTTTATGAGGAACCAATTACAAATATATATATATATACAAATATTGCTTGTTTAATAGTAAAGGATATTATCTGTAATCTTTAAATTCTTCAATTTTCCTTTTCTTTATTTTTTATTTTATTTTTTTTATTTGTAATGGGCTTACTCTTGACCTCAATCTAGTCTTGAAGACAGAGATGAGGTTGACGATGGAACGAGCTTGCCCAGAAGAAGCTTATTCACTCGCGACTTGAATAGATTTGGGTTATATGAACTCGGGAAAACAGACGCAGACAGAGAATTCCACTCTTTAGCCGTGCGCTTAATAAAAGATGTTTCAAAGCGCTTTGTGCAAATGTGCCTATCATGGCTCCATTCCTTCGGACGTTATCGAATTTCCAGTTTATTTGTTGTCTTTTGTTAGTGGCCATGATTGGCTACCTTACATTAGAACAGGCAGAATACAGGTGTTGAATAATTTGCTCTGTGTTGTTATGTGGAGATTTTTATCTTTCAGTATTTCTTTAAGACTCCAATACCTTTTTCAGCTGTTTGATATTCTTATATCCAGTTCTTCTAGGGTTCCGTACCCAAAAGTTGAAAAATGGAACCCTATTGATATGCCTCCGATGTCTGTCTGTCAGCGGGCTGTATCTCATGAACCACAATAGGTAGAAATTTGAAATTTTCACAAATTGTGTATATCTGTTGCCACTACAACAACAAACAAAAAAAATTTCAAAAATAAAAGTTTGCCCTTTAGCTGTTTGGTGGCTCCCAAACAGCTAAAGGGGGCACAAAAATGTGGCCCTACCCCATTGAGTGGGGTAGCATTGTTCAGAGCTTGTTGAGTAGATAAATACTGTGTTTTTTTGTTTAAAAATATTAAATAAGGAACAAAATGCCATCAAAGTCAGCTTTTATTACAAAATTTTGTCTGGCTGTATCTCATGAACAGTAGTATAGTAGGTAGACAGTTGAAATTTTCACAGATTATGTATTTCTGTTTCTGCTATAGATAACAACAAATACTAAAAAAAAAAATTTAGGGGAGGCTTCCCTACTACAAACATGTTTTTTAGGCGATTTCTGCTCGATTTTTGTTTTAGCTCTATCATAAAAACGGGAACATTTGCAAGCATGAAAATTTGTACATTATAGTGCATGAGCTATGAAATAAAAACAAATAATTATATTTATTTATTACTAATAATAACTGGTCAGTTATAATAACTAATATAGAATAATAACTGGTCAGTAAAACCAGTGCCCCGGGTGGTGTGGTATGTGGAGTGGAGAGACCCACACCAGCGAGGCACAGCAAATGTGTGAGAGCAGCTTTGGAGGTCCTCTCAGGGTCCCTACTCGGTACATCTCAACCAGTAGATAGGGGGGATGGAAAGGTGGGGATACCCCGATGAAAACCAATGAGCAGCTCGCTGCATAAACTGGCAGTCTCACATGACCCACGCCTCGGCTGGGGGATCAAAGCAAAGCATTGCAAGCCGTTCGTATCTCCTGGGATAATGGGTGAAATGGTTCCACTCGTGTGATCCGATCAACCGTCTGCGTGCGTCGCGGCATCCCCAACTCAAATAATAATAACTGGTCAAGTGCGAGTTGGACTCAAACAATCTAGCGCAGTAAGTTACTGAAATTAAATTAATAGTACCTGGTTGACCGAGCTTCGCTCTATAATAGCCGCCTCAACATTAAAATATCGTCGGGTGAGCAAGCTATGCTACTTGCCAACAGATGGCGCTGTAGGTTTCTGCCTAAAACGCGGTATTTTTTTTAAATGCTTAAAAACTCGGGGAAAACGAATTTTCCCAGACATGAGACCTAGCTAGATCGATTTTTAGTCCCCAAAAACCCCCGGATACAAAATTTCATCAAAATCGTTCGAGAAACCGAATACAAATATATATATTACAAATATTGCTTGTTTAATAGTATAAAATTATGTGTTGGTACGGAACCCTCGTTTTGTGAGTCTGACTTGCACTTAGGTTTTTTTAAGGCATCTTTTGGTAAAATAAGTTTTCCTAAGTTAATATATTCTTCTACTTCTTCTGACTAGTAAGTCTAACACAAGTCCAGAAAAAAACAAAAGTAATGGCTAACAGCGAAAAGCACCCAATAAACATAAGAAAACTCAGATTGACTGACTACATTACTATGTAGTAAGTCAATCTGAGACCCAGTTTTTCACTTACCGAGGCTATCTCATTTACCATTATGTTTAAGCTTTCTGGTGTTTTGGTAAAACTAAGTCTTCAGCGAATCTCAATTGAGTTAAAGGGCTACTGTCTATATTGATGAGTTCCGCTGTAAATAGTTTTTGCGATGGTGGATCACCTTGCTTTACTCCATTGTGCATATTGAAGAATTCTACTTTTTCTCCATTTGGATGCATACTGAACTTTGTTTGTAAACGTTTTTGACTAGCCTGATCTTTGTAAGTGATTTAGTGGATAATAAAGGTAGCATGTTATGCAGTGAATTATTACGGAGTGCGCAGCTGATGAAGATTTTAAGTGTCTGAATCCCGTTTGTGTTGTCTCAAAAAGTCACGGACATTGTCCTTCGTAAAGTTTACTATCGCTTTACGTGGGGAGCAATGAACAATTCCCCCACTCGATACTGGCGCTAGCGGTTCACCATATTATTAACTTATAAATATAATCGTTCTTTATTCAGGCAAAAAACCCACAATTATATAAATACGAAATATGAAAAAGATAACATAAATTATGCAGTAAAAGCACAGTAAACATTAAACCTATTAAAGTTATACATGGTATGTTCCGTCATTTTCTGTTTGCATTCTGGTGATCGGTCGATCAGTACCTGAACAAAGGACTAGTCAAGTCCTCAGAGACGGCACGGAGAATAGTGTTGCCAGAGTTACGCAATCTCTCCCAAAAGGAAGCGATGCGGGCTCTGACAACGGCAAAATAGTCAGGCACTCGCGCTTCAGCGAACATGCTCGACGCACTGCAATACCGTGGATGTCTCATAAGGATGCGGTAAGCATCATTGTACTGCACCCTTATGGTACTCCACGATGATCTTTTAAAGTTCAGCCACAGCTGGCAGGTGTATAGACACTGACAGTAGGTAGTGAACAGTGTCTGTTTTACTTCCTTGCTGCAGTGGGTGGCTCTACGCGCGAGAATGTTACGCCGAATAGCAAGCGCCCGCCTCTCTCTCTCTCTATCCGTGTCGTCTCTGAGGTCCCAGGTACCGAAACTGCTGTACAACCCGAACTGTAGCTCCATTTAGTTTAACTTCTGGTATCCTCTCCTGACCCTTACCTGCCTTAAACACCATCATCTCTGTTTTCAAAACGTTATATTTCAGTCCATGAGCATTTGCATAATGCTCACAGATTGACAACAGTTTTTGGAGCCCACTGATTGATGGGCTGAGAAGCACCATGTCATCAGCATAACTTATGTTGTTGACACAAATCCCTCGTAAATGACATCCTACCCTAGTGCTTCTCAACTCATCAATCAATCAACTCATCAATCAAGTGGTACAGATTGAAAAGGTCCGGAGAGGTTAACCCACCCTGACAAACCCCGCAATCTAGTCTGTAGCCACGCCCCATTTCACATTGTTGATTTGGCCTCCGTACCAATATTTCAACAAAGACATTACTATAGAAAAACTAAAGATTGTTCTAGAATACGACACTGGCAGAAATGTCCCCAAATAAGGGATGATGATTGCCAAATATTAAAAAAATAATGTTTGTAACGCGATTGGTTGGTGTTGCAGGTGTACACGGGGGCCGGCATCAGTACTGCGGCCGACATCCCCGACTACCGCGGTCCGCGCGGCGTGTGGACGCGGCTGCGGCGCGGCGAGACTGTTGGGTGGGTATCATGGAATGCTTACACACAGGTTGTACTCGTACGTACAGTCGCGGAATTCTTGGTTGATCATTTCTAAATCTTTGGCCGAATTTATTTGTCCGAGTTTGCAACGCTAGAAAGAATTGAGGCGAAAATGTTTGTACATGCGATTCCACTAGTTATACGAGGGTGGTCCCAGAAGTAGCCGACCTAACCAAGAAAAATCAAAATAAATGGGACAAACTATATTTATTTCTCTACATAGCTTCCTTGTAGCTCGATACACTTTTCCCAGCGGTGCACTATAGCTTCAATGCCACGTCTATAGTCGGAATTGTCAAACTCTTCAAAATAGCCATTAACCAACGACTCAACCTCTATGTTGCTCGAAAATCTTTTCCCGCCGAGCCATTTTTTTAGGTTTGGGAACAGAAAATAATCTGTCGGGGCCAAATCTGGTGAATAAGGTGCATGGGGAAGCAATTCAAATTTTAATTCTTCGATTTTAGCCATTGCAATGCCAGATGTGTGGACTGGAGCGTTGTCTTGATGAAACAAAACTTTTTTCTTTGACAAGTGAGGCCGTTTTTAGGGTTCCGATACCAAAATGGTAAAAAAAAGGAACCCTTATGGTGCCGCTCTGTCTGTCTGTCCGTCTGTCTGTCACACCTCTATATCTCAGCAACCACTTATGCTATCAACCTGAAATTTGGAATAGTTTTAGAATATAGTTGCCCAACTTAATTGCACAAGAAAAAATTTTGAAAAAAGTATGATTATTAATATAAAGGGGGCCAAAATAGGGGGGGCCAAATTTCAAATTGTCGCTACTAGGTCGAGTGGGGTATCATATGAAAGGGCTTTACTTGTACATTTTAAAATATATTTTTGTATTTTTTTAAATTTCTTAGTTTTAAAGTTATGATGAAAAATGTCAAGAAAAATACCATTCCCCCCCCCTTATCTCCGAAGTTTGAGTAAGGAAAAATCTGAATTAATTACAGTTGACAGAAGTTTATATAAACTTTACAGCAAAAATAAAACGATCTTTCTAAGTTGCACAGTTTTTCAGAAATCTGCAAAAAACCTTTACAAACAAATTTAGTTTTGCGGTCCTGAAAATGGACTTTATTGCTTCCAAAAATACTATAGGTATATCGGAACCCTCGGCGCGCGAGTCCGACTCGCACTTGACCGGTTTTTTTTCTTTATTTCTTCACTCAAACGTTGCAATAAGTTGGCATAATACTCGCCATTAATGGTTTTTCCTTTTGGAAGATAGTCTATAAAAATTATGCCACGTGCGTCCCAGAAAACTGAAGCCATGACTTTTCCTGCCGATGGAACTGTTTTTGCTTTCTTTGGAGCTGATTCTCCTCTTTCAGTCCATTGTTTTGACTGTTCCTTAGTCTCAGGTGTAAAGTGATGAACCCATGTTTCATCCATGGTGATAAATCGACGCAAAAACTCGGCTTTGTTGCTGCGAAATTTTGCTAAACATTCGACTGACACATCCTCACGGCGCTGTTTTTGTTCTACTGTGAGTAATCGCGGCACCCATCTTGCGCATAGCTTTCTCATGTCCAAGTTTTCTGTTAAAATACGATGGACTGCACTTTTTGAAATGCCTACCATATCTGCTAGCTCGCGTACTTTCAGTCGACGGTCATCCAGTACAATTTTGTGGATTTTTTTTACTATTTCTGGATTAGTCACCTCATTTGGTCGTCCACTGCGATGTTCATCTTGGCAGCTCGAGCGGCCGCGCTTGAACTCTGCCACCCAATATTTTATTGTTGTAAATGAAGGAGCAGACTCCCCCAAAGTAAAATCAAGCTCCTCTTTGATATTAGTTGGGCTGAGACCTTTCAAATAACAGTATTGAATTACGTAACGAACACCAATTTTATCCATTATCGAAAAATTCGATGACAACATTCACTAAGTATGCTTCAGAACAAATGCCAAATGACCTAGCGCGTTCGAATTCTAAATTTAAATTTCTTAATGTTCACGCTTCCTAAAAAGAGTATTTAATCAAATAAAAACTGCCAGTAAGTAAGTAAGGTCGAATATTTCTGGGACCTATTACTTACTTATAAACGTACATGTAATGAGTGTGTCGTGTGGTGTGTGTGGTGGTGTCGCAGGCGGGTGGAGGTGTCCCGCGCGCGGCCCACGCTGACGCACATGGCGCTGCGGGCGCTGTGGGCGCGCGGCACGCTCAAGTTCGTGGTGTCGCAGAACTGCGACGGGCTGCACGTGCGCTCCGGCCTGCCGCGGCGCGCGCTCGCCGAGCTGCACGGCGACATGTTCTGCGAGCGGTGCGCGCGCTGCCGCCGCGTGTACCTGCGCGCGTTCGACACCACCGAGCGCACGGCGCGCCACGCGCACGCCACGCGCCGCCTGTGCCACCGCTGCGGCGAGGAGCTGCACGACACCATCGTGCACTTCGGCGAGCGCGGGCGCGCCGCCTGGCCGCTCAACTGGGCCGGCGCGCTGCGACACGCCGCCGCCGCCGACGTCGTGCTCTGCCTCGGCTCCAGCCTCAAGGTACTCCATTGCACCGTTACTGAACCGCCCTCTAAGCTGCGGCACGCAATCAAATTAACACCCTGTATATTCAAAACCTAGAAATAAATACATGATTTCGTAAAATTAATATGAATGTTTTTCATAATATTGGTCCGCGGATGACGCTATATTTGTCATTTTTGAAAAAGTAGTTAGCCTTAGCACAGACCTCGGTCTATTTGGGCTGCTACGGTCTGTAGGCTACAAAGTCTTTCACCAGCTTCTGCATTATTTGTCTATTATTTATCTTGTATGCTTTGTGATTTAGTTCAGTCTTGTCGTAACCCTCTCTGCAAACGGACGCGTCGAGCGGTCAGTCACTTCCCGCGCTGCGGTAGATCGATCTCAGTGATACTCAAACTTCATCATGAGTGGACCGGACGCCATCGTCGTGTGCGGAATTTGCGACGAGAGTTTAACAGATGGAGCCCATTGTTGCTCTTGTAAACTTTATCTACACTTTGACTGTGCTGGAATAACTGAAAAGAACTATAGGAAGTTGGGAGACGATAGAAGACTGGCTTGGCGCTGTTATAGGTGTAAACAAGCAGGTCAGCAAATCTCAAATCCTCAACCGAATCCCGTACCTGCAGCCACAGCGTCCGCGTCAGAGTCTGGCATTGCTTCTCTTCTAAATGAGATCCGAGCAATAGGTGGCAAACTAACTCTACTCGAGACTGTGCCTGAAGACGTTAAAGCGATCCGCTGTGAAATGGAGACCCTAAAATCATCATTCCAAAAAGTTGAAGATACTGTAAAAGCGCTTTCTGCGAGGATTGGTAAGGCTGAAGCAAGAATATCTCAGCTAGAGACTTCAAAGAGTGACCAAATGAATGCAATTCAAGCCCAATTAGATAGAATAAATGAAGAAAATCAAGAGCGTGAGCAGTTTTCTAGGCTGAATAATATCGAGATTAAGGGATTACCGCAGGTGAAGAATGAAAATCTGATTGATTTGGTTTGTGCTATTGGAGCTAAGATTCAGTATCCAGTGATGAAAACGCTTATCAACTTTGCAACTAGAGTCCAGTCACGCGACCCAAACCACATAAAACCAATCATAGTATGCTTCAACAATCACTATGTAAAGGAAGATTTTATTGCGGCAGCTAGAGCGGCCTCCAAGGGTTCTCCCTTGATGTCTACTGATCTGGGTGTTCTGGGTAAGATCTCGCACATATATGTGAACGATCATCTCACTGTAAGGAATAAAATGCTTCTGACAAAAGTGAAGAAATTAGCCAAGCAACAGGATTTTCAATATGTTTGGGTAAAGTCGTGCAGAATCTTTGCCAGAAAATGCGATACTTCTCCAATATTGATGATGAAAACCGAAAAGGACCTATCAAAACTTGTTTAATTGTTACCTTAAGTTTTTTGATTAATTTTTTCAGTGTTTTAATATCCCTATTTGTTTATAATACAATTTGTTTTGGACGTCTTGGTAAGCAAAGTTTGAGCATCTCAGATTCTGGGGTGATTATATTATATTGTTGGTCAATTGCATATAGCTCCGTTCATCGCGCAACTATCAACCCTTTTTATACTATGCTAAAAAGCTGTATCTTGCTTAACGAGTTGCAATTGTTGACATCGCTCGGATCTCGGACTGCGATAAGGTCTATTGTGGGGTTTGAATTGATTCTTTTGTTCACTAATTGCTTTTTTAATCCCTTCTATTCATGCTTACAATGTTGCTGGGTGTTCTATTATCACTTTATTGAATTATGCTATTTATTTGTTGTAGTGATAAGGAATGGTTTCGCTTAAACTGTACTACCAGAACACTCGTGGTCTGCGTACAAAAACAGGTACATTGTTGAGAAACGTGTATTTGAACAATTATGACGTGGTTTCGCTGACTGAAACTTGGTTAGTAGATAGTATTTCTAATTCAGAACTATTTGATAGCAGATATTTGGTCTGGCGAAGGGATCGGGGTTACTGTAAAACTAGTCAAAAGAAGGGAGGGGGTGTTCTACTTGCTGTAAGGCGGGATTTATTGGTGGTAGAAAGACGTGACTGGCAAAGTTCGGCTGAAGATATTTGGATAACCATTACTGCTCGCTGCAAAAAATCTCATTTATCTTTTAATATACACATTTGTACGTTGTATTTGTGTAGTGAGAATCTTGGGAACTCGTATAATACTCAACTTACAAATTTTACAAATAAACTAAATGATATTTTGATTTGTAACTCACAGGATAAGTTTATTATAATGGGGGATTTTAATTTTGCCGATAAAATTACTTGGTTAAGTCCAGATGATGATGCCGGTCTTCAGCCATTAACTTCATTATGTGATAATGAAAACATACTAGCTTTTATAGATATGACCCATTCTTGTAATTTAAACCAATTTAATTATGCATTGAATAGCAATGGGCGTATTTTAGATTTAATTTATTCTAACGAGTCACTTTTCCTTCGCACATCTGATAATCCTTTGGTTCCAGAGGATGATCACCATAAATCCCTCATTATTGAGGCAGATTTTATTAGTCTCTCAAATTTATTACCTGATCAACCGAGACGTAAATATTCATACCATCGGGGTGACTATACAAATATTTGTTTTGAGTTAAATTGCTTGGATTGGCATTCAATTTTAGCTGTTGGCTCGCTTGATGACGCAGTGAGTGTGTTGTATGGAAAATTATACGAATTGAGAGAAAAGTATATTCCTTCCCGGCTTCTTAAACCGAGCATGTACCCGCCATGGTATAGTCCTGCTTTAATTAAAATTTTAAAAGAGAAATTTAAATATCACAGTAAATATAAGACCTATAATAACTTAGCTGATTATCAAACATTTGTTTTACTGCGAGATCGAGCAACTGCTGTGGAAGAGGAATGTTATAATTCATATATTGCTAAGATTGAGTCTGAAATAGTTATAAACCCGAAAGCCTTTTGGTCTTATGCAAAGAGTAAAAAAGAAATTGGTGCATATCCAAACCTAATGCATTACCGAGGTAGGTCAGCTGAATCTGGCATCGATATTGCTAAACTATTTTCGGAATATTTCCAAACAACATTTTTATCTGCTAATACTTCTCACTCTCACAACAGTGTGCAAGACTCGCTTAACAACATAAACATTTCTAAAGTTTATGTTGATGAATCCGAAGTTGGTAAATTATTAAAATCATTAGATTTATCTAAGTCAGGTGGACCAGATTTAATACCTCCCGCCTATATTAGAAATGTCACTGATAGTCTGATAATGCCTATCACAATTTTGTTTAGACGATCACTAAATGAAGGTTGCGTGCCTTCTATATGGAAATCTGCATTTATAACCCCTGTACATAAAAAGGCGACAAAGCAAATGTTGAAAATTACAGGCCAATTTCGAAACTTTGTCTCTTTGCCAAAGTCCTGGAAAGAATAGTTTACAGTCAGGTTTATAATGATCTTAAATGCTTCTTTAGTCTAGACCAGCATGGGTTTCTTAGAAAGCGATCAACTACGTCAAATCTGCTTTCGGCTAGCGACTACATCTCTAAAAATATGGAGGATGGATCACAGGTAGACATAATTTACACCGACTACAGTAAATGTTTTGATCGAATTGATCACTCGGTGCTCTTAAGTAAACTATTACAAGCGGGGATCCACGGGGATCTATTTCGATGGTTTTCGTCTTATATCTCTAACCGTAGTCAGGCTGTAGTGCTAAGAGGCCACACGTCTACTTGGTTACCTATACCATCAGGAGTTCCTCAAGGATCTCTTTTGGGACCTCTTTTATTCACGATCTTCATCAACGATATCCAAAACTGTTTTCTAAATTCTAAAATATTGCTTTTCGCGGATGATATGAAGATCTTAAAGGCTATTAATAGCGTCGAAGATGCTATTGCTTTACAGGACGACTTATTGCGTTTTCAAAACTATTGCATATCAAATAAATTAGACATAAATATATCGAAATGTTTCTATATTTCGTTCTCACGTAAAACTAACCCAATAAATTTCAAATACTCAATGAATAATGTATATATTTCTAAGGTAGATTCGATTAGAGACTTAGGAGTCATTTTTGACAATAAACTTGTTTTTGACGCTCATATTGAGCACAGTGTTAATAAAGCCTCCAAGGCGCTAGGATTCTTAATGCGACTTTCGGCTCCCTTTCGTAATGTCAAAACTTTGAAAATACTATATTGTGCCTATGTACGCAGCCATCTTGAGTATGCTTCACCTGTGTGGAACCCCCTGTACCAGAAATACATTTCTAGGATCGAGGGTGTTCAAAAGAAATTCCTCCGCTTTCTAGATTTTAAAGCTAAACAACGATCAGTTGATTATAACCATAGATGTAGACGTTACCATTTTTTTACCACTGAATATAAGGCGTAATATAAGCGACATATGTTACTTTTCTAGCATTGTAAAGGGATTAATAGATAGCCCAGAATTATTGTCTAAAGTATACCTGCGTACTAATTTGTTAAATTTTAGAGAGCGTTCAGTCCTTGACGTACCATTTGCTAGAACGAATTACAGAGCAAACTCGTTTTTTGTAAGAGTCTGTAGGGAAATTAAAGATATACCAGCAACTATAGATATATTTACAACCAGCAACTCAAGTATCAAACGACAGCTTACCAAGGTACTCATTGATAACCTGTAAATTTACCAATAGGTTATTTTACTTTAGTGGAATCCAGCTTTTTTTTTGTTAAATCCAACTTTTAGATACTTTCTAAGTTTATTGATTGAGTAACTTAATGACTCAATGAATTTTATACTGGTGAAAATTTGTAATTGGCGTAGTTCTTTTCAAAATTATTATATAAAACATTATTGGCTGTAAATTTTCCAAATAAAATAAAATAAAATAATAAAATTAAGTATATAGTCCATTGTAATTATTTGTCTAATAAAATTAATAATAATAATAACCTTTATCAGTTTGATCGTGTGTTTTGATTGGAAAGCAACTAAACAGCGTGTTGTGTTGTGTTGCGGGTGCGCAGGTGCTGCGGCGCTACCCGCGGCTGTGGCGCATGCAGCGCGCGGCGGGCGCGCGGCCCGCGCTGTACATCGTGAACCTGCAGTGGACGCCCAAGGACGCGGCGGCGGCGCTCAAGATCAACGCGCGCTGCGACGCCGTCATGCGGCTCGTGGCGCGCCGCCTCAACCTCAAGGTGGGCGCCGCTGCCGGCCTCTTACGTTACATTACATTACATTACATTACATTACATTACGTTACATTACATTACATCCCACGACATAACATGTCGAGCACAGGAGACGGAGAGATCTCTAAAGTAACAACAAAAATTCACAATGGAATTAGGATTGGGCCACATTGATCGACAGCGATCAACGGTTTGCCTATACAAAATGAGCGCAAAGTATAGAAATCCTTTCGCCTTTCGACGTGGCGAAAGGATTTTCATACTTTGCGCTCATTTTGTATAGGCAATCCGTCGATCAGTGTAGCCCAACCTTCAAAATTTTTTTTTATAGTCTATAATAATCTCCACCGCGGTTGTTGATGATGACAATACGTGTTAACGGAAAAAGCGCAAAATTTTGTTCGTTCAGAATCGAGAGTAGAATTAATTTCACGGGTTTTTGATAGGGATATTTTAATTTTATTATTTAAATTTTTGTCGCTTCTAGTCTAAATATTTCTGTGGATATGCGTACTGGCGTCAGCGCCACGCGGTTCATGAGCGGTGAGGAGGGGAGGGAAGTGGGCGTGGCACGCGTGAATTGCGCGGACTAGAACAACGATGAAACTAGAACTATGATGAAACTTTAAAATAACATTATCTAGATAAAAAAATTTTTTTTACAGGAATGGATTTATTTAAATAAAAATCAGTTGGGGTGAAACCCTCATTGAGTTTCGCTTATTCCATTAACACGTTGTATAGGCGATATGATAAATACAGAAGAACGCTACTATCTTTTAGTTCATAATCTCATAGTCTCCTCTTACGGCTACGATACCCAACAGGGTTAGTTATATTTTGTTGTCGTCATCATTATGATTCAAAGTGTGTTAAATAAAAACAAATGTATTTGTTGAAAGCACGTGCTGAACGTGTGTGTGTGTGTGTGTGTACGCGCAGGTGCCGCGCTACTCCCCGCGCGGCGACCCGCTGCTGGCGCACGCCGTCCCGCTCGCGCCGCTCGAGGCGCACACCACGCGCCGCCCGCTGCTCGCCCCCGCCCCGTCCGACACCGAGTCCTGCCCCTCCTCCCCGTCCCCCTCCCCCTCCCCCTCCCCCTCCCCCTCCCCCGGCTCGCTGTCCCCCTCCGACTCGGACGACGAGGTGCCGCTGCGCCGCCTCGCCGAGCGCCTGCGCGCGCCCCCCCCGCCCCCAGCCCCACCCCCCCGCGCTCCCACTGCCCCGCCCCCCCCACCCCCTCGCGTCCTCACACCGCACCTCCTGCCCCCCGCGCCCTCCAAGCTCCAGCTCCCGCCGAGACCAGCGCCCCTTCCGAAACTGCCGCCTCCGCCCGATTTGCTGCACGCCTTCCAGGTACAAAATCACATCCACAAAGTCTGCTAACAAAAGATAAGACTGGAAAAGCGCGGCAAATTAAAATATTATCACGTAATGTTACTGGTCAAAATCGGTTCGCAAAAACTAAAGAGTGTAACTCTCTGCCGATCTTTACCCCGAACTAAATCTAATCTTTTCAAGGCTAAACAAATTATCTAGATAAGTATACTACAGCTTTGACCCCATCGTCCCTAACCACAATTGAGATCGGGGTCAAATTTTTATTTATTTATTTAAATACTAAACTATTTCATAAAAAAATAGTAGATTACCCCACAAGTAAAGAAAAAAATAAATTCCCATCGAGGAACTAAGTTGGACCTAAGTTGGAAGCAGCAAAGGATTCTTATCCTAAGCGAAAAGAGGAATATCGACCTTTTTTCACGTTTTAGGTACTCTACTTTTCACCATTGACTACAGAAACTTTTACAACAAATTCAAAATAGCGGCATTTGATTTTCTTAATTTAAAATGAAGTGAAAAGTAGCGTACCTAACCTAACACATGAAAAAAAAAACACCTCGGGCCTTGTATCCCTCGATACGCTCTAAAATCCTTCGTTGCTCTCTAAACCCAACTTAGTCCCTCAAAGGGAATTTCCTTTCTTTCACTTGTTGAGTAATCTTCTATTAACCCTTTCTAATACACTTGCTATACATATATATATATATACGCATGGCGTGTAAAGAGACAACTAAAACCTGAAACCGTAAATCGTAACAGTGAATACAAGCCACAATACAACATAGATATAAAAACCCATACTGCGAACGCAAGTGGATGTTGTCTATCAACTACAGTAAAGTGATTAATAGGACTCACAATGATCTACTACTGCTTAAAATTTACAAAACAGATGTTAAAGGTAACGTTTTACAATAATTTTCCTTTTAAATTGACAACCGATCTCAAATAAATAATAGTCAATAACTAAACCTCAGAATGGACTGAATCTCTAGGTGAAGTGCCGCAGGGCCCCCTTCTTGGTCCTTTGCTTTTCGTAGTCTTTGTGAACGACATCGTCCATAATTTCCAACATCCCGCGTCCTATTCTTCACACGATATAAAATTGTGGCAAATATTCAGACTCCCGACTCCACTACTGGTCTACGAGTACAACATGACCTTTTGCAGTTTGACAGCCACTGGTACCATTAATCTTCTTGATCTTTCTTTAACTTTGATTCCTTAAGTCGTTGGCGCTCCACTATCTTCTTCAACTACACCTATAAAAATAAAATAAAAATTGTTTATTTCAGACTTCTAGGTCCATAGAAATGTTAGTAATAATTTAAAACTATGTTAGACTATAAAACTAAAAATTAAAAAAATAAAGCTTCCGGGGTCAAGGGCGATCAAAGAAATGATCTAGTTTCTGTGATCGATCCGCACCAGACACTTCCATAGCGGCGACGTATATCTATCCGCTATGGTCATTAGGATGATGTTTCGACTACCCCGCAATCAGTTGATCAGGGATGCTGTTTTTTTGCGTTGAAATATTGTTAGATGGAACACTCACGTGTACTCATCTTAATCTCATTTTATTTGTATCTTACATGTACTTATATACTAACTTATGAGTGCGTACGTACGACGTCACTCTACTTTTAGGGTTCCGTACCTCAAAAGAAAAAAGCGGAACCCTTATAGGATCACTTTGTTGTCCGTCTGTCTGTCTATCTGTCTGTCTGTCTGTCTGTCTGTCTGTCAAGACCCTTTATCTCACGAACGGGTAAAGGTATCAGGTTGAAATTAATACCACATATTAGGATCCATGAACCACACAAGATCTGAAAATTTCAATTTTTTACAACGACGCAATTAAAAGATATGGCATTTTATGTCCTCATCTCCATACATTTATTCAAAAATGAAAAACCTACAGGGTACTTCCCGTTGACCTAAAATTATGAAATTTGGCAAGAAGCTAGGTCTCACAGTACAAATAATGGGAAAAGTCTGAAATCATTAAATATTACAACTTTTCTCACAACTAATGGTAACCAATTGTGGTGAGCTCCCGTTTCAAGAACATTAATATAAGAGAGGGGTCAAGTTGGATGGTCGTTGAGGCGATTTTTGTTTTAGTTCTATTTAAAAACGGGAACACTTACAAACTTGAAAATTGGTATGTTTATAGTGCATAAGCTATAAAAATTAAAATAACAACAAATAATAAAATTTGGTCAAGCGCGTGTCGGACTCAAAAAATCTAGCACATTAACTTACTGAAATTTCAACTAATACAATTATGTTTATGTGGTGGTACGGAACCCTCAGTGCGCGAGTCCGACTCGCACTTGGCCGGTTTTTTCTACGTGATTCCATTGAGGAAGGGAACCTACATGACAGTATGTGATTACTATATCACAGCGTATTATGGCTGCAAAGCCATCGGTTTAATACTCAGCAAACATCCCTGATGCACTACAGAAACGGGGCAGTCCCAACATCATTCTGAATATATAGTTAGGTTCAGAAGTGGAAATTTATTAAGAAAACAACATCTCAACAAAAACTCTTATTTTTTATTAATTTGGCAACTTATTTACAAGAAAATGGAAAAGAACACTCGATTACATAAGATTTAACACGAGTAAATAATGTAGTAGATAAACAACAGCAAAATACATAAGATGTGAATATGGTTTACGAAATAACGGGTAAGCAGACAGAGCTTCGGCACGCGACGATTTCCAGAGGCAAAGTGAGTGAGCGGCCGGCCAGGCCCGCTTTTTATAGGAGTAGCCTGTTATCGACTTGGTAGAGTGGGGATATTATTATATTGGACGCGTATGGAGTCCAGCGACCTGTTGGTATGCCTGACCCACAGGTTCCCCGTGTACAAGTTCTGTTCTGGCAGTATGCTTTCAATAGCGCAATTTTCACTTGTTCAGTACAACGGGAGAACCAGCGATTCAGCATATTGCCCTACGCTCCCTCTCAATATCGTCTAAGGACTTCGGTAATAATATTTATAATAATTTGTAAACGACATCGACAAGTGTTTTCGTTCTTCTCGTTTACTGTGTTTCGCTGATGACATGAAAATCTATTCAGTTATTTCTACCGTAAGTGATGCTGAACTGCTGCAGAGTGATCTCAATAGACTTGAAGAGTACTGTGCTTCCAATAACCTAGATCTCAATGCCTCAAAATGTAGTGTTATGACTTTTAGTCGTAAACGTAAGCTTGTATCCTATAGTTATAAGTTGAAAGGTCAAGCGCTACTAAGAGAAAGCTCAGTACGCGATTTAGGTGTCACTTATGATCCAAAACTATTATTCGATATGCATATTAATCAAATTGTCGTCAAAGCGTCTAGATCCCTAGGTTTCATTATGCGTAGTTCAAAAGATTTCGTTCGTGCTAAAACCCTTAAAATTTTGAAGTAACCTGGAATATGCGTCACAGTTGTGGAACCCTTGCTATGAAACCTACAAAACCCGGATTGAAAGGATTCAGAAAAAGATCTTGAAATTTTTGTCCTTTAAAATTAAAGAACGCTATGATTCTAAACAATACATTGGCATGTGTAAGAAACACCACCTTCTTCCGTTGGTAAATCGTCGTTGTGACGGTTCGGCCGTCAGTGATTCCGAAATATTCAAGTTTAGGTTTATGTAACTAATATTCACGTTGAACTTGGCTTTGACACGCTACCGCGTGTCTAGATCAACTTTTGATCAAACACATTTCCGATTAAATTGAAGTTAAAAATACCCAAATAACTCGTTGTAAAGTCAGACTATAACTAAGCATTCCATTAAAAAAGAAGGATACACCTTAAGAATTGAAGGTAGTCGGATGAATGAACATCTTAGGTTCGGATCGAGAAAAAAACAGTAAAATGCATTCGAAACTTAATCAAGACATTTAGTTTAGTAATTCAAGCTTATTTTACATGATTTAGTATCCATAAGAATACTTTAAGTCCGTTTTATAAAGAAAAACACGTCATTAAGACAAACAATTAAATGAGAAACATTATTGATTAAAGGTAGATGGCGACAATGTTAGAGTTGCGTGATCATTGCTGCGCTTGACTGAACGGCGGCGCTAAGGCTAGCTTTTGAACCTTCAATGTACGATGAATGGCGGTTGTCGCCTCAACGAGAGAGGAGAAGCGGGGACGCGGTTGTTCCCAATATGTCCCGAGAACTTCTCGAGACTGCCAAAAACGGTTTGGGAAGCCACGGGACTATTATTATTGAGGAACGGTGGCGTTAATGAGTTCGGGAAGGCACGTGCTAAATTCAAGAGTATAAATACGCAGACTTGGGTTGTGAGGGGTCATTCGTTGTTTAACTTTCGACAAGTCATTATGCTGGAGGAATGCCCGAAATTCCTGAAAGCATTTTAATCATAACTAACGGTAATTTCGGCGTGAACGTGCAGGTGTCGGGATCCCTGAAAATTCCTCGTGGAATTTCGACCGTCGTAAAGCGATCGCTCGCTCCTAGAAACTCGAGTGCTAGCTTAGAACCTAGATTTCTACACTATTGCTAAGACAGTGCGACGCGAGTCTTTAATCAATTATTTATCTTAGTCAATTAGGCCGATCTGGTACCCGGAAATCTGTAAGTACAAGTCTATACCCATTTTTCCTATTGTTGTTTTTTATTGTGTGTTTTTTTAAACTGTGTATATTTAATGTGTTTTTGATCTCTTTCAATTGTATGTGATTTATCATTTAATTGCAAATCGCTCTCCAGTTCTCCCTATGCCATTCTTTAAGAACTGTCTAGATATTATCGTGTTTTCCCTAGAACTGACGGCTAGAAAGATAGATCTAGTGATCAGAGTTTACAAGCTGGGCTTGGATAAGCCTTCCTCAGCCTTACCCTGTGACTTAGTCCTAGATGATGGCTGGATTAACCTTGCCTTCCGAAGTACAGAAAACGCCTATCTGAAAAACATAAATCTGGTTATCTGAAGTTTTTCATCTAACCCCTTTTGGTTGGGTACCACCCAAAAGCGAACGATGTACATTTCTATAACGTGTTGTGACTATATTTGCATGTGTGTCTATTAGACTGTGACCTTAACCCAATGACTATTTTTATATGCCTATATTACTGTGTAAGGGGAAAGTTGGGGTTAGGATTGTTTCTGTTTAACAGTGGGGTACAACATACCCACCTAGATCAGGCTAGTCCTGTAATCTTGGGATTTAGGAAGAACCCTTTGCCCAACAGTGGGACGTCGTGGGCTTAAATATTACTAATTTTCTGGAATCATACCAAATGCTGATAGATTCCTTAGACATCATTTAACTCTGTGATCATATTTAAAGATATCAGTATAAAACTAACTTGCTTATCTAAAGAATGATATTTCTATGATGTGGTATACTTAAATCTGTGATAAATCTATTTTTCCTGACTATTATGCCTTGTCGGGTGTTGAACGCTATACTTATCTTCGTTCTTTTAGTACCTACAGAAGTAGCTTTATAATCTAGATCACATGAAATCTGGTATTTTATTTGGTAAAATGAGACTCTAGGGGGATTCCTTGTCTTGTAGTGGACGCTTATTAATATTATAGTAATTCATATATGCATCTAATTTCGATAAAATGTTTGAGGTAGGCATGTGTCTTGTTGAGTACCTACCTACTTTCAGCTTAGATTGCTGTGTTTTGGATATGACACATTAGATCATACTTTCTTAAAATTAAAAGGGATTTCCACCAAGTGAAATTAATGCTTGATAATATTTGGTTCTGCAAGGTGAAGCAAAAGCAAACCTGTGGTCCTCTGTTGTACTAGAAAAGGCAAAATGTCCACATCGTGTAGATCGAATTATCATTAAGCTATCGAACTAGATGTATAGTCGATTTGTGCGTATGAACGTACTGAAATAATGCTTTCTCAATAAAATGCAATTGAGCTGAAAGGACGGGAAAGATAAGGAACATTCCTTGATCCTCGCGAGATCCTAAAATAATGTGTCTCGGGTTCGAAACAAGAACTTATATCACTTATATTAAAGTGTTGGTTTTATTGTTCAGATAAAATTATGACTGACTTTGGTCTAAAGGACCTTGACAAATTAAATGTAGATTCATAAAGTAATTATTGTTCCAAAATCTCCGTTTACTTAATATTTGTTTGCTGAAGAAAAAAGAAAACAGATATTGTATTTATATGTATATATTTATATGCAATCCAAGTAGCTGGAACAAGCTTGGATACCTTTTGTACCCTCCACTCAACCCTTTTGAAGACATAATGTAACCACAAACCTACAGACAAACGAGGACCGATTGAGTAAAATTATCTACCCATTCTTTTGGTTGATTTTGAAGCAGTAGAGTAGCTTCAGTAAACGGAGAGATAGGTAAAGGCGGGGAGCCGTCCCGTTTGGCTAGTCGAAGCTCACGGAGGACCGCGGGGAGCGAGCGGGACCTCTACCCCCTAAATAGGGGGTACCTTAGTACCTAATAACCTATCAACCTACTAAAACATATTTTCTTTCTATACAATCTAAATACTCTCGGTTTTCCCTGAAGTCAGCCATAGTTTACAACTATTATTTTCTTTACAGCTATTCTCGGTTACATGACTATTATTTCTTTACAGCTATTCTCGGTTACATAACTTTATATTCTACTTATCTAACGCGCATCCTTACCTATTATACATACTTACTCCATGTTCTTCTTATCACATTCATATTGCTGCAAACTCTCCAGATGTTGAGGTATAGGCCTAGTCTAAGATAGGTAGACCTTAGAGGTTAGGCAGGAACAAATCATATTCTCTCCCATGGTTTTGGCTGCTCTTGTCTCATAGCGTTGGGTCTTAAGCCACTAGTTCGATCACCGGCCAAATTATTTATTATAACAGGGTTTATTAGTTGGGATCAATTTTCAGGTAATGCTATCTCCTTATTCTATGTGTTTGGTTAAAATTAAAAGTTAAAACGAAAAAATTTAAGTCAGGTTAGGCCGTGTTAGCTTAGCAAGTTAGGAAGAGTTAGTTAGGTAGGAAAGTCTCAGTTTGTGCTGTGAGCCATGATGGCAAGTCAGGCTTGCAGCTAGGTCGAACTGTTACATCGTGAAATAGCTGATCTCGTTTTCCTTTTTAAACTTGCGTCTGGCTCTATTGATTGTCCTAATCTCCTAGCTCGTATTGGTATTAACGCTCCCAAGAGGCCATTAAGATTTCACGACCTTATTCATACATCCTTTGCCACGACCAATTACCGTCAAAATTCATTTCTTGTGCGTGCGAGTAGGAATTTCAATAAACTGTGCAGGGAATTTGACTTTGATCTTTTCAACACTAGCACCGTGTCAGCAAGACGTCAGTTGAGCAATAAGTTCTTCGAGATAACGCAGCGTTCATAGTATACCTATCTGCTTTTTTCTGATTGTTGTGTTTTGCATCGTCGTAATATTTAAAACTTAACTATATTCATTTAAGAATTATATTATTGGATATTTTAGTTGTTCGCATCATGCATCACTAGCTCTTAATTTAGTCACACCAAAATGTTGTAATTCTATTTTCTTGCGCTAGTTATAGTATTGTATATTTTGCTTTTTTAACTGTGTCAGTATGCGCACAAACAACTCTGTGCAGCTTTGTTTGCTTTTGTGTTTTTTTACACAATTGTTAGTAGTGTAAGCCTGTAATTGGCACTCTGATGTTATTATTGTTTCTATTGTTTTTTTAAATAGCTGTTGGCTTACCGAACAATAAATTAATAAAATAAATAAATAAATATGTAGTACAGTTTATGGGCCTAGAAAAAATGCTGATTTGAATGAATGCTGATTTGAAAAGAGCAATACAGCGAGTACAGAACGCATGTATTCGCTTTGCGCTGAATATGCCTAAAAAAAGAAGAAAAGGGAATCATCAACATGCAGGCTACAATGGAACTTCTTTATGCCTGTACTGTCAAAAAATTATCTGGAATAAAAAACCGGAGTGAAAATCCATTAGAAATAGTAGAGGCCTTTGAGAAAAAGTTTAATCTAAATAATTATAATTTAACTGGTAACGTGGAGCAGGCTATATCTATAATGGCCGAAAATACGTGAAGAGTACCTGAAGAAATATACTGGGAAATGATAACAGTAAGTGAAGTAATTAAAGTAGTAGAGAATATGGAACCTAAGAGATCATGCGGTTACGATGAGATGCCGATAACGGTAATTGTACGAGCAAGCTCATGGTGGAGGCGCTCTTCGCACGGCAAAGCGAGATTACTGCTTCAATTGAGAGGATAATCACAAACTTCAAAAAGGATTCTCAAACACGAAAAACAGCTGAATATCTATAAACGAGGGTGGAGACCTTACAAACCTTATGGAGTGAGTTTGTGTCTAACGATGATCTGCTGCGAGAAGAGGAAGATCAATCGCATACTTACTTCACTGCCGACAAGTTCAACGTTCTGAAACAATTATATGACAGCGGTCTTCAGCAAATACAATCAACAAAAGCCTACACCAAGCCCAACGCCGACGGCGGCTCTGGCGGCAGCGGTTCCGGTAGTACGGGATCTCCTTCTAAATCGGATGAATTAAAAAGCCATCAAAAAACCAACTTCCGAGCCCTAAATCTGGTAATTAAAAACATTGTCGCCAATGAACTTACAGAAAGCTGGGAGATTGAACATAAGCTTCAATCACGCTGGAGAGCAATTGACGAGCTACACTGGCAGATGGACAACCTACTGGAAGGTACGGACGAAATTTATGATAAGGAATTTTCTCTTTACGAAAAGTTGTTTGAAAGTTACAAGACCGATTTACACCGCAAGTTGAACTCTGTTAAACATCGACAGGAAGCGACCCCACACGTCGAAATACCTACATTTACTGGTAACTATGCCAACTGGCCAGTTTTCTCGGATCTCTACTGTGAGGCCATTCATAACAACACAACTCTAAGCAAAACCCAGAAGATGAAACACCACCTAAGAAGAGTGCTAGGCGAACAAAAGCTGACATTCGAAGAGGTCAGTACACTACTTACCCAAATCGAAGCATGCCTGAACTCGAGGCCACTGGTCGCATTAAATTGACAGCATTGAAGACCTGGAATGCCTCACACCTGGTCACTTCTTAACCGGAGACCAATCGTTAGCGCCACCACTCAACCAAGAAGTTGAAGACACCAGCCTTGGCACGCGTTGGAAGCTTACTGAAAACATGCATAAGGACTTCTGGAGAAAATGGTTTCTGCTGGAAATATTACGGAACTTAATGCTAAAGTTAATCAGACACTGATGCTTTTTCATTATTGGTTCTCAACAAACAATCTGGCTCTAAATTCTAATAAGACAAGCGTGTTATTATTTAAAACAACTTCCAGAAACCACGAACAGGTGACAGTCACCTTAAATGAAGATTCAGTAACTCCCGTTGATGTAGTTCGGTTTCTTGGTGTACGCATTGATGCTTATTTAAATTGGAAAGACGAACTAAATGCTTTAGATGGCTCACTTAGTTCTGCGTGTTATGCGATTAGAAGTTTGAGGGATGAGCTTAACTTAAAACAGTTGAAAACTGTATATCACGCCCTCATAGAGTCCAGACTCAGGTACAGCATTATGCTATGGGGTAAAAGTTATGATTATAATTTAAATAAGGCTTTCGTTCTACAAAAAAGAGCAATCCGCACGATGATGCGTATTCCACAATGGGAATCTTGTCGACCTCATTTTAAAACATTAAAATTTTTGACATTACCAAGCTTGTATATTTTAGTATTATTGTGTGACCTTGTGAAAAATTCGTTCGAAACCGAAGAAGAGAAGATGACACGTTTAAAAACTAGAAGAAAAGATATGTTAGGAACAATCAAACCTACGTTAAATGTTGTCCAACATAGCACTAGGTACCAAGCTATTTGTTTTTTTAATCGATTGCCGATGGATATTAAAACATTAGGCAATGCAAAGACATTTAAATACCATTTGAAGGCCTTCTTGCTAGAAAAGTGTTTTTATTCTTTCGATGAATTCTTTATGTCCCAAATTGATTAATTTATAATTTTAATTTTTGTACGAATAATGAAAAGTTTTTTTTTGACGATATACCTAGTATTTTAACTCTAATGTAATTTGAACATATACTCTTATTGTTTATAATGCCAAATAATTTTAAATCAATTATTTTTTAGAATTTTGCATGATTTAATTTGACTTTTAATTTAATTGTAATATATAAATGTAAGAATTTCAACACAAAATGTACTTTGTTATGAAATAAATGAACTTGAACTTGGGCCCCCAAAATAGTGGCGCATGCCTTGGGCGCAACATTGGTGTTACCAGCTGTGGAGTGTCGAGAGGTGCGGCCCCGATTTCACCATCACGGGCGCTTCACCTGGTGCGGGTCGGCGCCCGGAGCGGGCTTCCTCGTTATTACGCCATTAGACACTTCCACTCCCGGGCATATAGCTCTTGCGACTCCACTCTAGCCGGCCGGTGAAGGCAAGCTAGAGGCGGGTGCCTTGTAGGACCCAGGAATACTCAGGTCCGTGGTGTCGCCACTCACCAACAGCTCGCCACAAGCTGCCCTGCGGCTAGCTAAGGGTGTATTGAGAGGTGTGCACCGGTTTCACCATCGCGGGTGACTAAACGCCCCCCGGAGCGGGTTTCCCCGTTATTACGCAGATTGAGCACTTCCACCCTTCGAGTTAAACCTCTTGCGCCTCCACTCTGGCCAGCCGGCGAAGGCGAGCCAGAGGCCGGCTCCCACAAAGGGCCACCCAGGAGTACTCGGGTCCGTGGTGTCGCCACACACCAACAGCTTGCCAAAGCTGCCCTGCGGTATATTATTATTATCGAAGGTAATTCGAATCTCGACCAGAGGTCGGTGGTTTTCAACCAGGTACGGGCTCATGCCATTATTATTATTGTAGTCTCATTATTATTATTATGTCCCATATATTTAAATTTTGACACTCGTTTGACGTTCATGCCATTTAGGGTAAGATTATATGTGATATCGGGACATTTACCGGCGGCCTTAAAGACCCTGTACTCTGACTTTTTTACATTATAAGTGAGCCAATGCTTAACCGCATAGGCATAGTGCCAACATCTCTCTTAGGGTTGGGCGACATTGATCGACGGCGATCGACGGTTTGCCTATACAAAACGAGCGCAAAGTATGGAAATCCTTTGGCATCGACGTGGCGAAAGGATGCGAAAGGATTTCCATACTTTGCGCTCGTTTTGTATAGGCAAACCGTCGATCGCCGTCGATCAATGTCGCCCAACCCTTAGACCTCCGATCGTCGGAATGAGCAACACCATGTAGTCCGCGTAATTTATTTTATTTTAAAAATCTTAGAAAGACCAACAGCTAGATTTAACTTAATTAGTAATTACATAAGCACCAAACAGCCAGTTACAGGTCTCCACCAATAAACAACAGAGCATTTAAATGAAAAAGGTTGTCATACACTCATTAGGTTATAAACTTATCGCTCGCAAAGATTAAGTTCAGTGAAAAAAAATCCTGTTTAATAAACGCCTCGCCGAATCGGCGCTCGTGTTGAATAAGTCTAAATCGAAATATTTAACTAGTTTATTGAAATTGTTGCAAGGGAATATGAATGGTGGCACTAAAACGAAAGTTCGGTCGGGGGGTTCTAAATGAAATTTTCGTCAAGTCTGGACAGTTAATTTTATTTGTAGTGATTTTTAGCAAGTTCTCCTCACGGAGTGCGGGAGAAGATGGTGTTTTTTGCATAACTCCGCTCCGTGCTTCCAAATGTTGGAACGATATCCCTCCACCCATCAGGAATATTAAGTCCAAATGGAGTTTCAAGAAGCACTATAAGGAATATCTTCTTGCTCAGCAAAAATTCATTTCTCAAACAAAGTAGGAATGTACGTTAGTCTGTTATCCTTCCCAAGTATAAACGAATGGCAACCATGTAGTGAAAATATTTTCACATACGATATACCTACCTAGGTATGTCTACTTTCATCACATTGATTTCTCTCTTTTATTGCTTTTTGTTTGAATTCATTTTTATTTAATTTTTTTCAGTTTTAAGTAATATCTAGTACCTAATAGGGAAATTGTTTAGTGCCTAAGTTTCACAAAATGTTTATATTAGAGTAACCTCCACTCTGGTGCTGACTGAAAATTAGTGTCATAAGTATTTGAACTCAAGTACTCATAGCAAATGCTGAGTTCAGTTCCATTTCTTTGAGCGATATTTAATTGTAAGCCCTATTTTATTTTATTTTTTGTATCGTGCATATATAAATGGTTTCTTTTTTCTAATTTCAGAGCAGTACCGCTCTTTTGTTTGACAACAGATGTGACGCATGAACTTTTTCTGGAACTTTTCAATTTGATCAATACACTTTGCATGGAATTCCACACATGAGACGCATATTCTAAGATGCTACGTACAAAACAACAATAAAGAATTTTTAGGGTCTTGACTTGGGCAAAATCCCTAGAAGAACGCAACATATACCCGAGAGCTTTGTAAGCTTTAGAGACCATAGCATCTATATGAGCATCGAATAATAGCTTAGAGTCATGCATTATATTATTATATTAACTAATTAATAATAATTTGTTCAATTTTTGTGAATAATAAACTATTTTATTTATTTATTTATATTGTTAATAATACTAACCCCATCTAATACGAAAACCGACACGCATGTTGCTCAGCCCCACGATGAGATCATTTACATATATGCTGAAGATTGTGGGAGATGTTAGTCCTCCCTGTCGTACGCCACTTTCCAGTCTAGGTATATGATTCGGAAGGGGAGCCATCCCACCTTACAAAATTTGTTTGGTTAGCATACCAATACCTGAGCACTCTCAATACTTCTGCCGGTACACCCCTATCCATCAGCTTTCCCCACAAAACATCATATGACCCTAGGTCAAAGGCCTTGGAGAGGTCGAGGAAACAGGCATATACCGGAGTACTTCGTTCTGTGTAATATTGGGCAGTGTGCTTCAGACTCACAATTGCACTCTCAGTAGACAGTCCCGATCGGAACCCAAACTGTGCATCATGGATATCCGAATATTTTTCGAGGCAGGAGTTAAGCACACTGTCCAATACTTTTGCAATAGTTGTCGCCAACGACATAGGGCGGTAGTTCCCCCTATCCGAGATATCTCCCGTTCTGTCTTTCACAATGGGCACCACTATGGTTTTTAACAAGTCCGGTAACAGTCCAGTAAGTAAGAGTGACTTATGTAGATTGTGAAAAACAGAGATAGAACTCTTGGCAAGTGAACACCCGCATGTCTTAGGTGCTTCACACCAGAGGCGGCTCGTGACATTTTTTTATGGGTGTGCACAAAAAAATAAAATAAATAAATTGACTTACCTACCATTTATTGATGAACTATTTTTTATGACTTTATTGTTACATATTATGCGCGCCAGCTTCAAATACTAGACACGGGAAACAAAACAATTTATTTACAACCTCACATCCAAGGTGTTTTTAAATATTGTTCTTCAAGATTAAAAGTAAATTTTTTTGTACTACACTTTTGAACTAGCGCGATTTCAGATCGTGACGGCCCCTTTTCATTGAGTTCAAGTCGTATTTGTAGTCTTTTTCGCATTTTTTAATGTAAACGGCACTGTATTCGTCAATTTTTACAGTAATTAAGCACGTACACTATTTAAAAACAGTTAATTCTAAATTTTCAAGCAAAATTGCGAACAGTAACTGAAAGCTGTATACGAAAAGTTTGTTTACGTATGATCGGCAACAGCGCCTTGTCACCGAAATGCATGCGTATCGCGAACTGGCAACGTTGCACTGAGCAGCGCTCCTGACGAGGCTAATTTCTCATATAAAATCTTTTGTTTCACGCGCTCGAGCGTGTTGATGTTTCTCTTTCACACTTATTGAATTCTGTATTAGGAATTGTACTGAATATTTTTTGATAGGAGCACTATCCTTGGCGTAATTATTTCTTAGGCTATTTTAAATGTATACAACGTATAGGGTTATGAAAATAGGTATTTAATCGTATGTAACTTAACTAGGTAGGTAATACATCCTAAGTTTGAGTTTTGTGAAAGAGGGAGTGCACTGCACCAGTGCTCTTTAGGACGAGCCGCCTCTGCTTCACACTGATACCGTCATGCCCGGGAACTCTTCCCGAAAATCGAACACGGGAACTTCACTCTGAAATGATCCATGAAGCCATTTGCGATCTGTGTCGGCTCACTTCCCCCCCCCCCCCCCACACTCACTGGAAGGCTAGGCTTGATGTCATTCTTACTTGTAGCCTTCCAGAAGCTACCAAATCTTTTACTGACCTATGTTTACCAAGAACATCAATTTTGAGTTGGTCCTGATTGCGTTGACACCATTTTAAACGGCTTTTAAAAAATTTGCGCGAATCATACATCAGATCAGAGATCCTACCTGTAGCGACACATACAGTAACAGAATGCAAGATCAGCACCTTTGCATGGGCTCTGGACGCGATGCCGGCGCCTCGGCAGTCCCTCCCCTTCCGCGCGCGAGTCCGGTCTATTGTACTTAAAAATGTAACCATTTTCGTAATCAATATATCTAGAAAATTCACTAAGTGTTTCATTAAACTACAACCTTCTGATACGCAAACCTAATAGTACCGCCTAAACTACAACAAACCTTAACACTACCCGATGATGGCCTATTGTATAGTAACCAACTAAACACATTTTGTAGTTATGCCTGACCTCCCGATGTGCGTCATGAACATGCTTATTCCAGCCACATAGCTGCCTAGTCTTGTTTACTTTGCGGCAACGTTTCTTACTCGACTTGCTAGCCGCGTCACTCATATATTGCACGATGTTGGGGGCTCCCATACTAAAGACCTGTTTTTTAGGCGATTTTTGTTTTAGCTCTATCTTAAAAACGGGAACACTTACATACTTTTCAAGTTACTGTGCTAGATTTTTTGAGTCTGACACACGCTTGACCAGATTTTATTATTTGTTTTTATTCTATACATTATGCACTATAAACTTACCAATTTTCAAGTATGTAAGTGTCCCCGTTTTTAAGATAGAGCTAAAACAAAAATCGCCTAAACAACAGGTCTTTAGTATGGGAGCCCCCCTTTATTTAAAACTTTTTGTTCAACAGAAATACATGATCTGTGAAAATTTTAACTTTCTAGCTATAACTGTTCATGAGATAAAAAATGTTGCTGTTTAATTTTTTTTCCTTTTATAATTCCCCCCACCCCTCACCTTTGTACCTGCGGTCCCTTGAGGTCCAAGGACAAGTTTGTAATAGTTCTCCTTTTCAAAGTATAACTTTATAGTAATAAAAATTAAAAAAACTCCGAAAAATTAATAATTATTTATTTAAATAATTAAAAATTGAGATCGGGCAAAAAATTTCTTTTTTCATTATTCTATATGCTGTTAAAAACACATTTAAAAAATTTGTATGAAGATCCATTGACTGGCCCTGGATTTCGAGGTATAAACCTTACGGCACTCCACTATGACAATAAAACCTAAATCTCATCTTTCGTTAGCCAGACTATTATACAGCTTCAGTTAAGTGAGTGATGTAGTTGTTGGTGTGTTAACGCGTGGCGTGGTGTGTTTGTTGCAGGTGAGCATGCGCTCCGGGGACGCCACCATCCTGCTGCGCGCGCAGCACGCCCCCTCCGTGCGCGCCCCGCCCCCGCCCCCCTCCCTCCCCCTGCCCCTCCCCCTCCCCCCGCGCCGCCCGCTCTCCGACCTGCGCATGTTCCGCATGGCGCGCCGCCTCCCCGCCGAGACCCCCCCGCCCCCTCCCCCCGCCCCCGCCCCCGCCCCCTGCCCGCAGTCCGCGCGCCTCCGCCTCCTGCTGTCGGCCCCCGCGCGCGTCCCGCCCCTCCCCCTTCTCCCGTCCGCTCTCAACGGATACATCAAGCCCGAGCCGAACGAAAAACTAGAGAATGGTTTCAAATTTGGATCGGTTATAAATTCAAACTCCCCGTCGAGACGAATCTACTTGAATTCGAATTCGACGAATCACATCGAGGTCGACTCTAAAATATACGAGGCGAAACCGAAGATGGAAATAGATGCCGGCGTAAAGACTTTAACAAAATTAAAGAGTGAAGTGAAAGATGAAAAAGAGCCCAGTGTGTCGGAGACGTTGCGCTCGCGAGAGGAGTGGAGGGAGTTGAGGGAGCGGGGCGAGCGGACGGAGCGGGCGGAGCGCGCGCGCGAGGCGGCGGAGGCGCACGCGCTGGCGGCCGCCATCATCGCGCGCGCCGTGCTGCTGTGCCGCGCCTCGCTCTACCCCGGCCTGCACACCATCCTGCGCCCCGCGCCCCCCGCCCCCGCCCCCGCGCGCCCCGCCCCGCCCCCGCCCCCGCCCGCGCCCGCCGAGTGCGCGTGGTGCGAGCGACACTACCACACGCGCCGCTGCCAGTGGTACGGGCCGCCCCCCGCCGACGTGGTGACGGCGCGCGTGTGGCGGCGGGTGCGCGCGCGCCGGTACCTGTGCGCGTGCTGCCCGCAGGCGGGGGCGGCGGAGGGGGGCGCGCGCGCGGACGAGGACGGGGGCGGTTGGTACGGGAAGGGGTACCGCAAGGGGCGCCGCCGCCGCCGGTAGCAGCCCCCCGACCCCGGACCGGAGGGGGGGCGGCTCGGCCCCTTCTTATGATGAGACTGTACTTTAAACTTAAGATAGTGAAGAAACAAAATAAAGAAATCGAATAAAACTCGTGGTTACACGAATACTTCCTTCATTCAAAATTGAAGTAACTCAAGCTATCGAGGTTGTACTCCTAGTAATAAGGACTTGAAGTGGAATTGTATGTAATTTAATTAATTTATTACGAGTAGTATTAATTGACGAATAATTATTTTATTATCATTTTGGCGGGCACATAATGCCGCCTGTAAAGTGAATACATAAGTGTGACATCACAAACATACCTCCAATTAACGTGATATACTACAAATACCAACTCCCGGCAATTTATAATTACAAAAACCTTAAATTCTATGAGGTTACACAAAACTTCCCAAACGTGTCTTGTCCGTTTGTAGTTGTAGTATATTAAGATATAAATGTAATTATTAATAATTAAGTATTTTTTAATAAGTCAATAAATAATGTTGAATTAAAACTGTTTTTATTTTTGACCTATTCATTTAATCCTTAGCAACATACATCGTATTAAATAGGTAGGTACGAGTAATAGTCCAGTAAAAATACGGTTTTGCAAAACATTAAATGCTAATAGCTACTTTTTTGTGTATATCGTATTTAAATATGATGTTAAGACGCAATATTTACGAATCCACCTAAAATTTAAAGCGGAATATTTTTTTCGATTAACAGCTAAGGCAAAAATAGTAATAGACAATTATATACTTTATATCATAGATAAACGTATACTTTACATATAGGCATCAAAATCCACCATAAATATATTTAAAAATATCAATTTATTTCAAAATATAAAATCTCCACTTATTTTTACACATAAGGGCCAATAAAGTCGAGGTAAAATAATAGCAATAAACTGAGCTAAACTCAACCTTTTTAAATGTAAGTGATTCTTATATATATTCACAAAAATGCCATACTAAATTAAAAAAAAGTTTTTTGTAATCGCTGGTTTACAATGATTTTGTAAACATTTATGTTGGATTTGCCAAAAATGTGATTATATAGCACTATTTAAATTATTAGAAAGCAAAACGGATCTATTACTATTTTTGGTTGCGAAGATAAGCTGTATTTAAATTTCGTGCTATAAAAGTTAAACAATACAAAAAAGCTAATATTTTTAGGTGGATTCATGTATAATATGAAATTCTGAATATATAGCAAGCCGTAAATAAAAAAAATAATCTATTAACATTTTTTTCCGAAATTCCATATTTTTTTAATGTTTGGACGGCAAAATAAATAAATAAATGAAGTAAATTTAGGTGGATTCCATTAAAAAGCTTTACACAGAAATATAATCTATCGATCTGAAAAAGAATCACGGCTATTATCAATTATTTCCGTTTCGCCATACAATCTCTCGTAATTTTACTGGAGTATAAACAATAGTTCACCTAAGGTCCGAGAAAAATCGCCAGCACTGCCTATACAACGTGTGACGGAAAGTTGTGATCATACTGAAGGGTGTGAATCTGCCCATGAAACTGAACAACTTTTCCCAAGGAACATAGGTCGAAATACGAAAATCCAAATTGGAATTCCCATACAAAATGCGCTATCAGCTGATGCAGGTTCAAAAATTGATTTTCTACTATGACCTATACTCCTTGGAAAAAGTTGTTCAGTTTCATGGGCAGATTCACACCCTTTAGTATTATCACACCTTTCCGTTATGTAGTGTGATGAATGGAGAGATACACCGCGAACACCAAAAGACCGAGCAGACGAGCAGTTTTTGTGAGTTCTAAAATATGAAATTTCAAAATTTTCTAAGCAAGAAATTTTTTACGTAGCTATGCTATGTATGATGAGAGTCACGCAAAGTCGATACCTAGTTTGCCGCGCGCACTCGTCCGAGATGAAGTTGGTTTATTCTAAAGAGCCTGCAGCAGCTGGTGGACGTGCCATAGCAATTCTACGGCGCGGCGACAGGAGCGACGCTTTAATGAAAACTAAGTGTTATAATGTTTGTCTGCTCTAAACTACTTATAAGATTTTTAGGTTATGATACGCGAATACATATTTTGTAATAGTAAAACACGATACACTGTGAGTTTGCTGTAGTTGAACAAGTGAACAGAATCTATGACAGAATCATAGGATTAAGGTCTCCAACGTTTGGGGCTTTTAGTTAATTTTGAATTCTACAAAAACAGGTAGGCGGTCTTGGGCCGGGTGACAAGTCGAAGCGTATCGTCATGGAAGTAAGTAAGTTGATCAACGCCACTACTGCAAATATTCTGTTCTCGGCTATTTCTGATGCTGTCTCTTGCCGACATAGTGCTATCTCTTTCCTCCGTCGTCTTCTCTTCTCTTCCTCTTTACGGCACACATATTTAGGTAAGTATTTGTGTGTATGTCGCCGCCTTTGCCCACATCATACTATACTTACTAATCTGGGGCCCACATTTAGTTAAGTTTATTTTGTGACTGTATTGTTTTTGTTTCTGTAATTGTGTGCAATAAAGTGTTTATCGTGGTGTTTATCTATCTAGGTATCTATATATTTTTGTGCCTACGTATAAAAAATATTATCTAGGAAAATTTTATGATTCGTCGTTTCACAGTTTGCCTTGGCATTCTACAAAATGCCGAAAATTTTTTTATTCGAAATTTCACAAAACGGCGCTTAATTCCTTTCTGGCACTCGCCGGCCGCTCCCGCTTCGCTCGCTCGGCTCGTGCATTGTGGTCGACAGATAACATAACCCAACTTATCCGATCCCTGCTCAGGATCGGTTAGATTGGGTTTACCGTCGCTAACGACCCTAAAATGCACCAGTGATCTAAACCCGACGACATACGACATAAGATACGACATAAGACATTATGTTCTTGTTAATGTATTCTTGCAAATAAACGTCATTCATTCATTCATTCATTCATTCATTCATTCATTCATTCCCGTTTACAATCTGCCGGCACCGTTTTACAATTTTTGCCCGCCGTTTGTAACCGGTGAATAATACGATTTGCCTGTGACATAGGTATACATATTAGCATTGGCACACTATTAAAGTTATCTTTTATATTTACCTACCTACAGGCAACTAAGGTTGTCTGGAAGGGGTAGCTTTAAGCGATAAGACCGTGTTTGTCCACCCTAGTTCTTCTTTCTTTTGTGTGACTATAAAGAATTTATCTTTTTATCTATGCAGTAGTCGTGCAGCGTGCATGTGCATCTAGAAGGGAAGGGGTAAAAATCTCGCAAACCCCTGCCTAGGTAATATCTAATCGATAAGTAATCAAGCAATACCGAGACACCGAGAGTTTCATATTGCTCTCGCTGCCATTGAGTGATGCAGGGAGAGTAAAAATAGATAAGGCGTTTGTGTAATGTTTGTGTGGGTGTCGTCGGGCGGACGGAAGCCGGTATCAACCAACAGTCAACGCGCGAACCACAATGAGAACACAGTGCAAGCAAAACCATACGCTGACTTCCTCCTCTGTCAAATACTGTGTTATCACATTAATCAAGGAACATACATAGCAACCTATATAATTATTAAATTAAAGAAAAGTGTTAGCTTATTAATATTACCTATACATTAATACCTAACGACTTAATTACAAAGTGACTGGAGTCACAGACCAGTAATTTAGTAGGCAGCCTGCAGTGTGCTTACGTGCTTTTGCAATAGACATCGCTGCCATTCATATGGTAGTTACTACTACCGGATTGAAAATAAGGTAAGAAGTGCAATTTAGAACATAAAAACACTTAAAAAAAAATTACTTAGGTAAGTAACTTACATCGGCAACAACGCAGCGAGACATCTTTATTGGTTGGTTCGTACGAATTATATTTCGTAAGCTTCATTCGAAGATATAATTAACCAAGTAGTCCTAATCCTAGCCCGCGGCAACTAATCGCACATACGTTTAGAGATTTTTTAAAGGTTTTGAACCAGTTTTGTTCATATCGTTTGAAAAAAGCGCGCCAACACAACACGCCACCTGGCAACCCGGGCGGTACTTTTACTCATTCTTTTTCTGTGCGTGGCAACGAAAGCACATAACGCGCTCTCAATTTTCAATATTTAATATTAGTTTTATTTTAATTATTATATACTTAAATCAAGTTTAAATTCGTGTAAGTTTAGTGTGGAAAGAAGTGCATTTTAGTGAAAAATAGCAATTGAAAAAAGCATACAATGATGTAAGGTGAGTAAAAAGCACGTGGCTAGCCTCCAAATTTTGGAGTGCTGGGATCTTCAGAACATAATTCAGGTGGGTCAAAGCTACTACTTTATTTTCATATTATTCAAAGTGTTAGTACGGATTTAGTGTGGTTCAGAAAGGCAGTAATTGTTCTATCTGGGAGGTTGGATGTAGTCCAACACGAAGGAAAATTCCGTCTGGAGGGTAACCGTGTGTTATCACGAAGACAAATTCGGTCTGGAGGCCAACCGCGTGTTGACACGACGACAAATTCGGTCTTGAGGCAAACCGTGTGTTAGCACAGACCTATAAATTGTATTGAGTTATGCAGGTTAGTGATCGATTGTATGTAGGTACACATGCATACTCAAGTTAAACCTGTCTTATTTATGTATTTTTTACAAGGTTATCCTCATTTTGAAAAACAATAATAAATAACCACAATCCGTCTGGAACAATTTTATACTACCTCAAAATGGTACTTGGTGATTCTTATAAAATGTGCAATTCGGAAAGTTGGACATGAGCCAACACGACCGTAGATACGTAATAATCATACAATTACAGGGTCCGGAGGGTAACCGTGTGTTATCACAGGGACTTAACGCAATTTTAGTTCGTAGCTGAGAGTTTACTTATAAACTAGACAATTACCTACCAACACAATAATATAATTATACAGACTCATTTCATCATTCGTCAAGTTCTACCCACAAAAAGAAAAACAGATTTCATTCCGAAGTCATTTAAAACAGCTTACTGACAACCCACGAGCGATGTGTACTGGCCAATTGGTTTACGATTGTTTTAGTCAGTGACCCTTTGAAAACGTTTGATTTAATTTACTATAAAACAGATATATGTGTTCCGTAACCAAATACGAAACGGACAAGCCAGATAGACCCATTACACACTTCAGAAGTCGTTCGAAGGGAAATAAATGAGTAAATAATTACTTTTGAATTTTAACTGGTGTACGGCAATCTCTCAAGCGAACTACCTACATATGCCAAAAATATGTAAACACACAAGTTTTTAGCTCTCGTAGCTTAAATAAGATACATATTACGCATCAAAAGTCCGTAGACTATAATAACTTTGAAAATATTATAAATTTATCAGGGCACTGACAAATTCTAGCCAAAATATGGCTGCTGTTATCGATTTTGAAATAAAAACTTAAATAGTCTGGAGGCTAACCGCGTGTTAGCACGTGGACGTGTTATTATTAAATTGACGTTCAAGCATCGTTCAACAACAATGTTCGTATTTCTATACGGCCATTGACATATCCATCTTTCTTGCTGGATAAATAAATGTACCTGTTAGAAGAAACTGAATCTTTTAAAATCTTTATTTAATATCAATCAACGTTAAGGCCAGACTTTGAGAAGTCGTTTCTAAATGTTTTACTTGTTTAATATGGTAAATAAATGCCTACCTTTCATATGTTATGAATGATGCATCAAAAGAGAGGTTCTACTTGCAGCGTAAAAAGATTTTTCTTCATAAAATATTTCTACATCACCGTTCCTAAAAACGACGTAATCTAGCAAGATTGGTAGCAACCAGGGAAGTCTGGACAGCCTCCCCTCAATTTCACCAATAGCTGAAAAGAAAGGGGGGGGGAAGCACACAGGGCCCCCTTCGTGAGCAACGGAGGAGTTCATATGGTCAAAAACCAGAATCATTTCAAGTCGCGTATGCATCAACTCTATGGCGACTGAGCTCCTGACTTGTCCCATAGACGACCTGATCCTGTTCTGCTGGCCGTCCTGTATTTATTCTATGCATAAATGTATACATTAAACAAACATACATTATTGTACATATTAAATGAAAATAAAGACTGATCCAGATATAGCAATGAACCATGAGTATTGAGTAGCTCTAATTTGGTTCATTACATTCATTTTGACTGCCAGCTAAGTGCTATCTGTCGCAAACTACCCCGTAATAATCCTATAGCTAAGGATTGCTTTCTATAAAATTTTTGCTGTGGCAAGCCAAGACCTTAGTGGGAGCAAGTCTATTCAAAACTTGCGCAAATGGAAGGCTATCGAGCTACTACTAATTCGATAGCTTAAGACTGTTTTATGATCGCACACGACTTCAATCTAAGAAGTTAACGTGTTCTCATCATTGAAAGTGTAATAATAGTATGATGACTTGGGGTAGTTAACATAAATTATTATATTATTTTATTGTCATGGTGTACACTCGGCCGCACGCCAGTGGAAACACTTGGACCTTGAGCAAATATCTGCTTTCGGGTGTTTGTAGCGAGCGTAGCGCTAGTTCAGCTTAAGCTGGTTTTGTTTCAACTTCCATGCTGAAGTGTGTATGACCTTTGAGAAGCCGCAAATATTTCACTAACCGATAAGCCTTAAATCACGCTTGCTGCTGACTTCACATTCACGTCAAATATCTGGGCTGTATAATACTAATACTAGGTAACCGTACCTTCGTAACTTATGTGATTAATTTTTTTTTGCTTTGTCATGTTCTTTTATGCGCGCATCTGCGCATCCCATACTTCATCATAGTTAATCGCGATACCGAATAACTTTTAAAAACAAACTAGCGAAGAAAAACGTTATACGACCTAAACAACCATACCGATTTTTAGGCTTCATTTCGCTATATGTAAAGCCTTGCAAAAAACTGCTCAATTTATAGCACTTTTTTCTCCTAAAATTAAGAGTGATTCATTGTTGCGCATTGTCCATTTTATGGCCATCAACAGGTTATTTGATCGGATAATAACAGAAATATAAAATTCATTCGATAGAATGACTTGACCAAAACAATGCGGAATCGATACAATGAGAATTGGTTTAGCTTTTTAATGGGTTAAAAAGATATGAGTAACTAACAAAGATTACAAGAATTTTAATCCTAAGTTTTTGCTGATACTCCTATGAGTACTACAAAAGCCCTCTTGTCTCTCACACCAATACTGAAGGTACGTGCACGTAAGTGTCAGGTTACTATTGTCTAATGTGTGGTAGTACCTACGTTACGTATACGCAATCGATGATTCTATCTAAATTCGAAGTTAGTTGATTTCATCGTATTTTTGTTTCTTATTCCCATAACCCTGAACAAAAACTTTATTCATAAAATATAGTTATTTGCAGCCAAGCTTTAGCTACTTTGGAATTTCTTTCCTGACCGTGGCAGAGCAGACCTAACTTTCCTTGATTTTAAATTCAACGGAAGTTGTAAGTAAACTTTTGTTATGTTTGGTAAGTAAACTGAAAGGTCATAATATCCTTCTTCTTGTAGTGTTATACCCTGGCAGCGATGCCACTTTCCAGGTTTTACTGGTTTAAAAGGAACATTAATAGCGAAAAATCACTTAACGATGATTAAACATTTATTTCATACACGTAAGTTTACCCTTTTCGGTCCCAGCGTCCCCAATAGGAGATATTTGTTATAAATAAAAATAAAACTTATGGTTTTATTGTATCTTATAGTAAGTACATAATAGAACTGTCAAAATTCGGCGCTGGGTTTGAAAAGACTATAAGTCTCGTGTGACATGGATTGTTTTAAATTTCTATGAAGTCGAAAGCGTGATCGATTTTATGTAAAAACAACATAATTTTGGTCTTATGTGCCTCTGTTCTTGTAACATTATATCAGTTGTTTAATACTCTCATAAACAGCAGTTACTGTTCATTACCTATTCTCCCTTCTTTAAGCAGGCAGAACAGACACTTAAGTAGAGACCAGATACATTCGATTTTCTACCAGAAGGGTTCTCCGAAACTTAAGTTTGCATTTGGTACTTATACAAAGTCATAAACAATAATCATAAAGAAATGCGTCAAACCAAGCACAATTTTACAGCATTGTGGCTCAGAGAATAGAAACGTTATCTCATAATAAATATTAAATATCAAATGAATGCTCTTTATCTAGAGAAATTATATGATATTAATTACCAGGGCAGTGCAGAGCAAAGATTTATTTATATATTTAAAAATACATTAGGGACACAGACAGACCTCGGCCAAAGGCCTTGATATGATGATTTTTCCAGTTACTCTTCTAGATTTCATACACTAATGTAACTGAGTTATACTCAGGAGAAATAACATTTTGCTCTGACTGTGTAATAGTTCATAATCAGTTCATATTAGCTCTGGATACATTTGATCTCGATATATAATCTGATTCTTGGTACAAGTTACCTAACTTATACTCTCGTGACAAGAAACACCGGCACAATTCAAACAACAGTAAGCCGGACAAAAACATTCAAAACGAATTGTATTCCTTCTAAAATGTTTTGTAGTTGCTTTATAATTTTAACTGTCTATCTCATCAGCTTACACTGGCTCACAGCATTCATATGCATCCTTTTGTGAACCTTATGATAAATTTAACCAATTTGAAATTGAAATTTTTGATATTTTTGCACTTAAATATTTGATAATGTATTTTGTTATACTTTTAAAAACGTGTAAAAGTATTTAATGTGTAATAAAGTACGAAACTTCCTGCTCTAAACATCTACTTGGTTAATTATATCTTCGAATGAAGCTTACGAAATATAATATATGATCAAACGAACTTCTTGAATGAAGTTCGATCAATATTATATGAGTAAGCTTCATTCGAAGATATAAGGTCCCACCCCTCCCAACCCCGGAATATGAAGTTTCGAAAGCTCTACAATCTCTAAATAATGAGTAAAAGTACCGCCCGGGTTGCCAGGTGGCGTGTTGTGTTGGCGCGCTTTTTTCAAACGATATGAACAAAACTGGTTCAAAACCTTTAAAAAATCTCTAAACGTATGTGCGATTAGTTGCCGCGGGCTAGGATTAGGACTACTTGGTTAATTATATCTTCGAATGAAGCTTACTCATATAATATTGATCGAACTTCATTCAAGAAGTTCGTTTGATCATATATAACTTCACAAAATATCAACTTAGACAAGAAGTCATCAATCAATATAGGGTGACTTTTAATTAGTTCTTGATAGAAAAGGTATGCATGTACTCATGATACTGAACAACTTTCCCCAAGGAACATAAGTCGAAATACGAAAATCAAGTTTTGACCTCCCATAGAAACTGCATCAGCTGATAGAGCATTTTGTATCGGAGGTCAAATTTGGTTTTTCGTATTTCGAACTATGTTCCTTGGGAAAAGTTGTTCAGTATCATGAGTACATGCATATTTTTTGCTATCAAGAACTAATGAAAAGTCACCCTATATAAAACTTTTTCGCGTGAATCAATCATCGTGAATGACACCCCATGAAACGTCCCCTACGGCACAGAGAGCTCGGTCTAAACCTCCAGCAAGAACGCGTGGCACCCACTTACGAGGGGATTTACCATATAGTCATCCTCCGGTTCATAAGCCCTTAGTCGCCTCTTACGACATTGACAAAAAATACTTTTGTAAACATTATTTGAACTTTCAAGTGATTAATACGAGTAATTGTTATTTCTTTTTAATTATACTTCGACGCTGCATACTCAATATTTATTTAATTCACTAGGTAGGTAGTATTATTCATTGTACTGGCATCGCACAATATTCAGATAAATAGATAGATAGAAAAAACTGTAGATAAAATTTTAATAAGAAAAAAGTATTGAAACCGGTGCCATAGTGTAGTTACCACCCCACTACCGGCTCTAGGTATAGGTCCACGCGATCGCCTTCGCCATTCGTTTTTCTTGTGCCGGCATCGACACATCGTAAAAATTTTACCTCAAAGTTTTTTTAGTCTTCGTTTTTCTTAGTACCTTTCAATATTTATTACGTCAAAGTGAATATTTTATAATAAAGTTCTGTGTTAGTGTTGTGAATGTAAAATATGGGCAATGAGGCGGTTGGAAGACTTCAAAGATTGTCTTTTTTTTTTTAATTCTTTATTTAAGGAGCTTGGTCTTTTACAGACTAAGTCGCTCCGTAAGGTATTCTACATGAAGTAACAAACAAATTAAATTATAAATTCCTTCTGCTAAGACATTTTCTCGCTAGATGCAAAAGAGCCCCGGCCTCCCCCGAAAGGGGGCAAGCCAGGACACTGTTGCATCCGCCGACATCCCGTAGCATCGGGAATCGAGAAAATACCTCCCATCTTCGTGCTTCGTTTCGGACACATTCCATTAGAATGTGGTAGACGTCCTCCACAATATCGCATTCCGAACAATTGGGGGAAGATACCTTCCTCATCATGTGACCGAATTTATTTAACGGAATGTGTCCGGTCCGAAGTCTCATTAGATGTACGCAGTCCTGTCTGTTTAGCGAACAATTGCTTATCCAAGAAGTTGTTGGATCTGTTTGAATGGTACGGTACCAAATACCCTTTTCTTTAGATCTTCGATCAAAATATTCCTTCCACAATTCGCGGCACTTATTCTTTACCAATGTAAGACAATCCGTATAAAAGGGGGAGACCTCTAATCTAATACCTTCGTATGTAGCCTGTTTCGCTAGTATGTCAACTCTCTCATTTCCGGACAGATTTATATGAGACGGAATCCATTGAATTTTAATAGTTTTCATTTCAGCCTTTAGTTTGAGTAATAATTTAATAATTTCGTAAGCTACTGGTAGACCTCGAAACGTCGAGGTACATCGAGCTAAGTGTTGAAGCGAGCTTTTTGAATCAGTCAATATCACAATTTTATCCCGATCAATAGAATCAATATAGGATAACGCTTCAACAATGGCTATTAATTCCACATGCATAATGGAAATATTAACCTCAATTTTGAATTTTGAATTAACGTTTGCTTGGGGGTCATAAAAGGCTGCACCTGTGCCGTCTATATCTTTGGAGCCGTCGGTGTAAATTTGATAGTAGCCGTGGAAATTCGAAGATAAATAGAGGTCACATAATTCGTAAAGAGCTAAGACATTATAGCTTCTTTTGGCTCGGTTTATGCCTTCTATATTTATATATAAGATCTCAGTTAAATCCACCCTGCTCATCCAGGTATCTAAGCAAAACATTTCCAATTTAGGGCTACATTTTATTGTTATGTCTTTTAAATCTTTTTGAAGTAATACAAAAAGGGGAATATTTCTTCTTGACCAACGATTAGCGGAACATTGCAATGACAAATTATGTAGTGGTTCTATTATATTATTAGAATGGGTAGCCAAGGATTTACTTTTCAACCAAAATTTACTGGCTAAGAAATGTCTTCGTATTTCTAATGGCTGTAAATGTAATTCAGATTGCATTGCATGGATCGGAGTACTCTTTATGAAACCTCCTATGATTCTCATAGCTGTATTCTGAACCCTGTCTAACTTAGTGAGGTGGGAAGCGCTACTGTCGGCGTAAAGGAAGCACCCATAGTCCAAGCGACTCCTAATAATGGCTATGTAAAGTCTTCTTAGGTGCATCGGATGTATTCCCCATCCAGATCCGGCTAAAACTTTGAATACATTTAGAAATTTAAAAGTCTTTTCTCTAACCTCATTTATGTGTTTGCCCCATCTTAACGAACGGTCTAACCATACACCTAAATATTTAACGTTTTCTACAGTTGATAATGTTTGGTTACCCATTTTAATAGCTACTTGAGTCCTATTTACTCCTTTTTTAAAAACACATATCTTACTTTTTGACGCTGATATTTCTAGACCTAAATCGGCAAATAATAAAATCAAAAGATTAATCGCTTCTTGAAGTGTTATGACACACGTGGATATAGATTTATTAGAGGAATATATGACAAAGTCGTCAGCATATTGCGAAATATACACATTGTTGAATTTACTACATATGTCATGTGTCGCTAAGTTAAAAAGAAGTGGGGATAAGGGATCCCCCTGTGCTAGGCCCTGACCTGTGCTTCGAGTTATTGGACAATCATCAGATCGAATCTTAAGGTTACGTTCTTTCAGAATTTCCCATAGATAATTACATAATTTCATTCCAACGCCTAAGTAGTCTAATTTGCCTAAAAGGGCGCAAATATCTATATTATTGTAGGCATTGTCAATATCTATGAAGCAACCCACAGTTATTTAATTTTTGGTAAAACCTGTTTGTATCCTAGTAACTAATTTACTTAAACAATCAAAGCAAGAATGACATTTTCTGAATCCTACAGATTCTTTTGAAAGAACATTATTGCGTTCAATAAACCATTCTAAACGTTTATTCAAGACTGAATGAAAAACTTTACACAAACAGGAGATAAGAGCAATAGGTCTTAGCGAAGAAGCACATGTAGGATCACGACCCGGTTTAGGTATAGGAACTATACCTACTTCTCGCCACTGGCGCGGAACGAAGGCTGATAATAATATTCTGTTATAAAGGTTAACTAAGTACTGTTTTGCTACTAATGGAAGGTTTTTAATCATAGAGAATGAGATATTATCACACCCGGGAGCTGTGTCTTTTGATTTTATTGAATTATTCAGTTCTTGTATGGTGACAGGTAAATCTAAAAAAATGTTATTGGATAGAAAGATAGGTTTAGAAGGAGTAACAAAGTCTGGGCTCAATGAATTTAACAGAGCATTAGCTTTTTCAGAATCAACGTAACGACGGGGGGATTTGTAGCCTTTCATCCAACTCATACGGTGCCACATCTCGCTTGATGATGTTACTTCATCGATTGAGGAACAAAATTCGCGGTATGAATCGGATGCGGCACGTCGTAGTTCTCTCTGTGAATCTGCAACCGTCTTATCTAACTCAGTTAGATTACTTGGGATGGGGTTACGTCGGAATCGACTTAGTGCCAAGCGTCGTTTCGCTACTGAATGAGATAATTTTGGGTTCCAGTAGCTTCTAGGTGTAAATTTACTTTCAGGGTTCAAGCAATATTTAATATAAGGGATATGTATTTCAGCCGCCTTATTAATGTTGTTGATGAATTCATCGTACGCCTTCTGAATATCGTCTTCAGGGAAGTCGAATTCTGAAAATAGTTTTTCAATTTCTGCGCTGTAACGGTCCCATCTGGCCAACTTGAAATTTCTTTTTTTGTGTATCCTGAAGTTACAAATATAAGTAGTACTGAGTTTAATAACTAAATGATCGCTGCCTAAGAGTTCATTCGTAACCATCCACCTAAAACGCAGTGCTACGTCAGCTGAGATCATAGTTATATCAGGTGATGACGTTCGTATAAGGTTATTGACTAGCTGGACACGGGTGATAGATCCATCATTAAGCAAGACGAAATCACTTTCGCTTAAAGAATCAAATAATTGTGCTCCTCTATTGTCGGTTTTACATGACCACATAGAATGGTGACCATTGAAATCCCCGAGTATGACGGACTTAACTTCAGCAATGGCGAATATATTATCCCAGTCGCTTTTTGTTGTTCTCACATCCGATGGGCAATAGACACTAATAATGTTCTCAATCTGGTCACAATTGCTTACTTTAACGTGTATTAGCTCTATTCCAGGATTCATATGAGACACCCTACACATTTGAGCTTGAACTGATTTATGAGTTAGAATAGCTACGCCCCCATATGATTCATCCCTGTCGCAACGAAAAATGTTGTAATCCCTTACCTTGATAAAAATTTCACTAGAAAGCCAAGTTTCGCTAAGTGCCGCAATGTGTACTTTTTCTTGAATAAGCAATTGTTCGAAAGATCTTAATTTAGGCCGAATACTGCGTGCATTCCACTGCAGAATGTTTAGATTTATAGTCTTTCTAGCATACTGTTCCATATTGAGATACTAAGGGAAGTAAATCTTTAACTACAGGAATTTTGGTAACAACATCACAAAGTACACATTTAGCCCACTGCACAAATGTATCAAAACCTCTCTTAAATAAACTCTGCCATGATTCTTCATTGCGTCTCTCCAGTAATACTGTTTTAAGTTTTTGAATAAGCTCTTTCAAGTACTTTTGCCAGGTTGGGTCTTGCGTATCTTCTTTTTTCGATCGTGATTCGGGTCCTGATTCCCTTTCTGATGCAGATTCTGACTCCGACTCAGACATTGACCAATCTATTACTTCATCATCCAGTTTCACTTTTATAGTTTTTTTCCCTTTCTTCTTTTCTTTATTCAAATTAGGTAGAATAGGTCTAGTTCCACTGTCTTGAGAGAAATTGGCTGCAATTTTTGCGTATGATGACGAGGATGACTGTTGAACGACATTGTATGTATTTATTGTTTGTGGTTCAGAGTTTATTACAGGTTGATGAGGTGGCGAAGGAGGCACGTACAGAGACAGAGCCTTTTGATATGAGCAGTTAAAATCCGACATAAGTTGTCGTATTTTCCTTTCTTTTATGTATATCGGGCAGGACTTTGACAAACTCAAATGGTTCCCTCCACAGTTGCAGCATTTAAATGAAGTGCGGTCGCAGTTAGGATGGTTTTCTGCACATTTAGGACATTTGACCTTGTTTGAAGGGCACATTTTGACAAGGTGCCCATATCTCCAACACTTGGAACATTGAGTCACGGGAAATACGAAAGGCTCGACCCTAGTGCGTAGGTGGTGCAAATATATATATAGCGGAAGTCTTGAACCAACAAAACCAATTCTAACCTTTTCACTGGGGGTCCAAGTGCCATCTTCAGATCTACGGTTAAGTCTCTTGACTGAAGCAACTTCTACGTCACATTCGATGTGTTCCAGTAGCTGCGTGTCGGTTAAGTCTATGTCAATATCCTGTAACAAGCCGTAGGAGACGCCAACTTCCCAAGTTTTTTGGATTCTCCAACCTAATTTTTTAATTTCTTCATGAAAAAGTAGCTTTTCCGCGTCAGATTCTTTTTCAAATTCCAATAGGATCTTGAACGGATTCACGTATTTAACGCGAGAGATTCCCGCGATCTCGTTGGATCTTAAACATTTTGCTAATGCGAATTGTTTGGGCAACTTTTCTTTATGAGTGATACAAACTTGGGTCTTCACCTCGTTAGAGTTGCGAATAGATAATATACTCCTTTGTTTCTTTTTGGCATTTTTAGATAACACTGATTGAAATTCTTCGTCTTCTATTTCATCACTCGACCTCTTGTTTTTAGGCCCAGATTGTGTTAAGTCCTCTATATAGGTAGTATCTTCACTCGATTTCTCCTCATATTCCATTTCTACCGCTACATGATCCTCAACAGATCTGCTCGACTCCCCCATCGTCCGACATTCATAAAGAATGCGGAATACCTACGCGCGCAGGTAAACGCTCGGCGGCCAGTAGGCCAACCCACTGATAACAATGTATAGCGGAGGTAAATAATACGCGCACGTGAGACTCGGACGAAGTACGGCTTCGAACTGTGAAAGATTGTCTTTGCCCTCATGATTGCTCACGAACAAGGAATATACCTACTCTCACGGATTCAAGTAACAACAGTAAGTTTTTATTTATCGCGGCGTATATAACATCCGTTTTGTAAGATTATAGCGGTGGGTAGACACGCAGAAATAGCAGTTTTAAAATGTTGTGATTTAATTAAACGATAATTTGTTTTTTCGATGAAAAATATTTGCATCGTTAATTAGGTATCGTCCTACTACTTACTTATGTTCCAAATATTTACAAAGATACATGAAATATTTTGTCAAGAATATAGAATAAACACAAAAATATTGGTATTATTAGTGTTTATGGTCCGCGATCATATTATTATGCTGATAGCAAATCCACCTGCCGTACTCCGAAGTGAAACTACGATAATATCGCGCCGATAATTAGTCTATGGTTCGGCCTTTGACGAAGAAATTCCCATACCAAGAAAACCGAACATAATTGTTGTTGTCAATCTGATAATATCGGAGCTCCGATAAAACTTCGAAGTACGCACCCAGATTCTTTGTCTGCCTGTCTGCATTGCCGTTGGTTCCAACACATTTTATTCTCCATGACGTGCTCATGTGCTGAATAGATAGGTACTTTGTCTGCCTGCTTACTTTCATATCTTGACATAGGCATAGCGCGATCAGGGTAAGTTTGGCTACTCGTATGATGGTTATTTTCTGCGGCTGGTTGACAGGGGGAGAGCCTATGAAGAATTCGCTCGCCTCACCCCACATTCTGCGCTCACCCCGGCGAATAATTTTATGACTTCTGCGCATTAACGGTCACAGCTGGAGTTATTTTGTTCGCCGTATATTTGATATTATTTTCCATAAAGTGAATATAATGCTACTAGATAACTTAGTAGTCCCGCGAGTCCCGCGACATAACGTGCGTATGCCCAGTGACTTTAAACTTTAACACGGCATTAAAATGCTATTCCCGCGGCGTAACGTGCGTGCGTCCAGTGACTTTAAATTTAAACAAGATCCCGCGGCGTAACGAGTGTGCGTCCAGTGACTTTAAAAACTTTAACACGGTATTACATACCTATTTTTGTGACAACCACTCGTCGCTCTCTAAGACGTGATTATGATACTGGTAGAAAACTTATCCCGCTACGTAACGTGCTTACGTCCAGTATTTTAAACTTTAAAAAGGTCCCGCGTCGTAACGTGCTTACGTTAAAAACTAGTCCAGCGTCGTAACCTGCGTACGTCCAGTGACTTTAAAACATTAACAAGGTATTACATACCTATTTCTTGTGTCAAACACTCGTCAGTTCCAATGACGTGATCATGATACTGATAAAACATTAGTCCCGCGACGTAACTTGCTTACACCCAGTGACCTATTTTCTCCGTCGTCATTCTCCACGATGTAAAAATCATGCTGGTAACTAACTGGTCCCACAACGTGAAATGCGTACGCCTAGTGACTTTAAAGTTTAATACGGTATTACATACCAATTTTTTGTCAACTTCTTGTTACTCCCTATGACATGATTATGTTACTGTTAAATAAATAGTCTCGCAACGTAACGTGCGTACGTCCAATCAACCGTTCTTTACTTTCCATGACGGTATCATAGTTCTGATAATTAATTAGCCTTGCGACGAAACGCGAGTATTCCCAATGATTTATCTTATCTTATAACGTGGGGCTGAGTTCCTTGATGGACCTCAGACCACTTCGACCCTATGGGATCTTTTGTGCTTCCCCTGCCTTATTGCTCCTGTGATCTTCCGCTGTCTCCGAATATGCTCGTTATGAGCTTCGATATAGATTTCAGCGGAATGAGCCTGTAGTCTTCTGGTGTCAGATAAGCCTGACCCAGAATCGTCATACGCTTGCTAGCCAAAGCGTTGCGATGCTCCATGCGTTCGCTTTCTTCACCACATGCTCTGCAGGTAGTTGTATCCGACAGACCCAAATCAAATATTTTATTGTATAACTATAGGTATAAAAAAGGTATAACAATTTATTACATGGGTCCACTATAGCTACCTAATCAGGTGTACAATATTATAATTACAATTATTTAACACTTTTAACGAATGGCACAATACAAATTCAATTACTAGCTGATGATAATTATAATTTACCGCGGTTCTCCAAAAATTAATTAATGCTGTAAAACAATCTCGTTTGTAGCCAGGAATGTACCTTTTGTTTAAATTTAATCTCGGTTAAGTCTCTGAATTCGTCAAATCAAATCAAATCAAAATCGTTTATTCATTGTTGGATATTAAAATCTCTTAATGACGTCAGCTAAACTACATCGCTTCACAAACAATGTGGCGCCATTGTGGGAAAAAAAAGAAGCGACAATAAAAACCCAAAACGTCAGGAATACTATTGAAAATTGACACAGTCATGTAAAACATACTTTTATGATAAAATGCAGAAAGGTGCTCACCAGATTGCAACAGTTTGTGCTTACCTCTCAGCTTACTTTTAGTTTCATATAGAGCCTTATTTTTCTTTACAAACATTGCAACTTCTTTAATGTAGAGACACGGATGGGGTAAAATCTTGTATTTTCTGAACAGCGGCTTGCATTAGTCAATTTGGGCTAATCCTTCTAGGGCTCTTACGCAGCGCTTTTGTGCAATGAATGCATGTGAAACATCAGTAGAGTTGCCTCAGAATATTAGGCCATAGACTAGAACCGACTGAACATAACCATGGTAGGCCATTAGGGCTGCCTCTATTGATGTGCTATATGCAATACGCCTTAAGGGGTACACAAATCGAGCTAGTCTATCGCAAACATTTGCGATATGTAGTTTGCAACTGCAATGGCAATTTAATATAAGTCCGAGAAATTTTGTTGAGGTCACTTGATCTATTGAGGAATCGCCGTACTTTACATCCAAATCTAATGGTTCTCTAAAATAAGAGTGAAATTGCATAATGCTCGTCTTAGCTAGGTTCATACTCAATCCATTAGCCTCCATCCATCTCATAATAGGTTCTACCGTATTTTCTATATTCTTTTCATAAGATTCTAAGGAGTATGACTGAATAACAGCAGTAATGTCATCAGCAAACAAAACCATTTTATTTTCAGTAACTTTTGGGATATCATTTATGTAAAATAGAAAAAGTAGAGGCCCTAGAATAGTTCCCTGTGGAACACCTCTACCATTTATTCTATATTTCGATTTATGAGAAATAAAGGCGTTCGTTGTTTGACAGAGGGCATTAATCTCTACACACTGCAATATTTCACTTAAATGGGACTTATAGTTAAAGATAGTACCTTGGTGATTGTGCGCTGCTTGTAAAAAACATAAATCTTCTACCAGTGGATAGGGTGCCAATAGACGATCATTTAACGATTGGGAGGGAAATCAGATTCGTCCCATGTGCGCGGGGGGAGGGGATAGAAGGGGGCGAATTACGCACCATTATGATAATTTTTTTAAAGATCAGTTAATGCTACTAGGGCTTGTGTGGTATTGTTTTCAGGGAAAATAAACACAAGGAATTCATTTTTGATGCTTAAAATGTATAATTCCATAGAAGAAATAATATTTTTAACGAAAAGTAATAAGAGTCATATACATATATTTTTTATAAAATGCCATATTTTTTGAAGACCTTATATATTGCGACCACAAAAAATATTTGTTTAAAGCTTATTTAATCCAATTTAAAAATATATATAATTGTAGTATACTTCTCATACAAGAACTGTAAGAAAAAAAATAAAGAATGCGCCAAGAAAAATAAGCGCGCTGTAATACGCTGAGGTACTTATCCGATCATATTATTTAATTTCAAGATTTATGCTTGGGCTTATGTGGTATATATTTTATATAAAAATGCATATGAAGAGTTAATTCAAAATGATAAATTTTTATTTGTTTTTAAATTTATTCGTTACAAAATATGCATACATACAAAAATACAAATCTTTCATCTTTGTTATAATATAAAGTGAGAAAGTAACATTTCATGTCTATAAAATCGTAATTAATTTTAAGTACCTACTTATATTAGTAGCAGATTGAAGAACTATCTGATACCTAGTAATAAAATGACATTATTTATAATTATTAAAGATGTATTTAAAATAAAGATTCAATTCAGTCGAACTTTTAACAAAATTAACCTACACCAACTAGTTACTAAAATGACACGTAAAAGAAATGACCACAAGACCAGGAATCTATTTTAGATCTAATATTGTGCAACGATGAAAATTATGCTAATATAGGAAACAGTGATCATGAAATACTGATAGCAAACTCTTCAAGTTCAGATAAATACTACGCAGGCTCGTCGCCCAACTCATTTTTAAGGCTGACTATCAGCTGATATCTCAAGCACTAAATGAACCCATCAATCTCCAAACCAACGATGTACTTAATGCGTGGTGTACCTTTAAGAATAAAATAGACAGTGCTGTTCTTCAACATGTACCTATAAAAAAATGTAAGAAATCACAAAATTTAAACAAACCATGGATTGGACAGCAAATTATAAAAAAATACCCAAGAAAAAAAGAAACTGATAAGAGTGATGCCTCATATCGAGAATACCGGTCAGTTAATAACACAATAGTGAGCCTGGCCAGATCGACAAGGATAAATTTTGTGAACAATATTTTTTCAAAGGCTCCTAAGGAATTTTACAACTCCATCCGCCATATAACTTCAAATATTTCTATACCACCGCCACTTAGAAACGAAAACACACATCTGATTACTAACGATAAGAAAAATTTGCCAATCATTTTGCCAAACAATTTGAAAAATCGTATGTTCGGGAACCAGAAAATGTAACCATTCCTACACCAAGTATTCCTCGAGTCTAAAATGTAATAGAGAACATAGAATTTACATCAGGCAATTAAAAAGCGAAAACGATTAGCACATTCAAAGATGATACTGCTATGGGTCCTGATGAATTACCAGCTGAACAACTCAAGAAATGTTGCCCTACCATATCTGCAACCTTGGCTCAAATTATGCAACTATCCTTCGAACAAAATGAACTCCTAGGTGACTGGAAAGAAGCTATTATCACACCCATCTATCAAAAAGGTGACAAACTTGCTGCCGCTAACTATCGTCCAATCCAATCCAAAAATACGAAATCCAATCTCAAACTTCCTTAAATCTCAAACTTTCTTATCACGTTTATTAATGCACATCCTTGTGCCCGCTTCAATGTCATTCTTCCACACCTGATAGGTTGGCTGGAAGAGATCTCTTAAAGAGATAAGCTCGCCTTTGTAAACAAACTTCATTTAAAAACTGTATGTTATTTGTGCGCAATAAAGAATATATAGAAACGGGCGTCCTATAATGTTGAAATAAAACCTCTTAGGTTCGGTTCGGTTTAAATAAAATAAAATACGTTTACGCCAGAGAGGTTGTAGATTTAGTGGTTCTTAGTGTACGTTACGTATTAACTCCTTAAAATTAGATGTGGTGTAAGGAATGCGTAGCAATATTGTCACTGAAATTGGTAAACGTGGCTTTCTCATCTTTTAAAAGCAACTGCTTGACAGTTTTTTCGGTTACCCTCAGGTTGAACTGCCGTTAACTCTTATCGTGGAGAAGGGAACCGACGTGTTAAATATAGACGTATACTGAATAAAACAACAGAAGCAAATATTTATGTTATTAATTGCCGTTTTTTCAGTAACCTAAAAGATTTTCATCTTTGAATTTAACATTTATAAAATATTGGCTTATCCACTAGTCTAGTCAGCCGTGATTCCTGCTCTCTCCCAACTTGAGACGAATGAATTAAATTACCTACTGTACTGTTAGCACAACTATTATTTACCTCGTGTCATTTAAAATAGAAAATCTAAGACTCCATCTCTAGAATCGTATACCCTAAACATAATCTATCTTGGTTCAAAGTTCACTAAAGCAATAAAACTGGGTTTACAGGATGTTATGTTTGCCCTGCGTCTGTGTTCCCGAGTTCATATAATCCGAACCTATTCAAGTCGCGAGTGAATAGGCTTCTTCTGGGCAAGCTCGTTCCATTATCGACCTCATCTATGTCTTCAAGACTAGATCGAGCAAATTATTTTTGTGGTCTGGTACTAGTTATTCAACTGTAGATGCGAGGTTACTTTTTTATTTTAATGATGATTGTACTTTTAAACATAATATTGGCCAAAATATTTCCTTTCTTTTTTGAGGAAATAATCGAGTTTCTCGCATTCTCTCGATGGGTATATATATATATATATATATATAAAACTAAACCCAGCTTCCTAATATACCAGTTGATTCAGAATCCAAACTTAATTTAAGTTGATATTCTAATGTAAGAAAGAGCTTTCAAAAGAAAAACAAGTTGTCGGGTCTACTCTATGGGTCTACTCATATTGTAAACAGCACAGCGTGTACACTCGCAGTCAATAATACCGTCAATATTTTTTTTAAAACATGGCTTAAACGAGCCTGAACTGTGTTTAAAATTTCTATTCTTTAGTTTAGAAGAACGCAGAGATTTCAAGGAAAGTCTTGTATGCTGCCAAACTCAGAGGTCGGACAGGCTTACACAAACCATTAAAAGTCCAGCTCACAATGCTAGTATTTCTACCCCTAGCCACTGATTATATGGATACCACGGTAGGCTCCGCGAACAGTATGTACCTTCTCTCTACACTATGCTGGCTCAGCAATCAGAAGAGGATCTTTGCCTTCGACATTATGAGCCGCCAATCCTCTCTGTTATGGACCAGTATTTATACCAATATTCATGATCAGTAACTTGATTTTGTACCGCTTTGCTAATAAAGTAGATGCTATATTTTTGGAAACAAAAATTAACTAAGTGCCACAATCCTGTCCACCCCAAAGTTACAGGCTTTCATAAGATTCTATCCAAATGTCAACTACAGCAAACTCACAGTGCACCGTGTTTTACTATCACAAAAGGTATTCGCGTATCATAATTCATAACCTAAAATCTCACAGTCTAGGGCAGAAAAGACTATAAACACTTATCTGTCATTAAAGGGTCGCTCCTGTCATCGCAGAATTGCCATGGCTCACCCGCCAGCGGCTGCAGGCTTTATCTCGCGGCCAACTATCACTTTAGAACTTAACGTGGTAAAATCTCGAACAAGAATGAGCTGTTGAAAATGGCGGCCTCGTCTTCACGTTGCTACGTGTTGGCTAAACTGACACAAACCACGCCCCTTTACGCGCCATTCGCAATAGTAGTACCAACCTCACGATCTAAATAAAGCCGTCATTGCCAACATCATCGTCCAACATCGACAATCTACACTGGTACGGAAATTCAGTACTAATTTGACGTTTGGCGTAGCTTCGCCGTACTTGGGCCACTGCATGGGTGATGCTGGCACGAACGTTTGTCTTTGAAAATACCGCGGGAAATTCGAAATGAGAGTCGCTCTACGACATATATATGTATTATTTAATTATTTGATGTTTCTTATGTATTCTTAACATTAGGTTTATTATATCATTATTCTTATCCTGGTTGTCCTAAACAAATAAAATAAAATAAAAATTATCTTTTTACACTGCACTTCCTACTCGTTTATCTTTGATGGATTCCTCTTCCCAAAGGTTGTCTGGAAGAGATCGCTTACAGCGATAAGGCCGCCTTTGCTCACTTTTTAGGGTTCCGATACCAAAATGGTAAAAAAAAGGAACCCTTATGGTGCCGCTCTGTCTGTCCGTCTGTCTGTCACACCTCTATATCTCAGCAACCACTTATGCTATCAACCTGAAATTTGGAATAGTTTTAGAATATAGTTGCCCAACTTAATTGCACAAGAAAAAATTTTGAAAAAAGTATGATTATTAATATAAAGGGGGCCAAAATAGGGGGGGCCAAATTTCAAATTGTCGCTACTAGGTCGAGTGGGGTATCATATGAAAGGGCTTTACTTGTACATTTTAAAATATATTTTTGTATTTTTTTAAATTTCTTAGTTTTAAAGTTATGATGAAAAATGTCAAGAAAAATACCATTCCCCCCCCCTTATCTCCGAAGTTTGAGTAAGGAAAAATCTGAATTAATTACAGTTGACAGAAGTTTATATAAACTTTACAGCAAAAATAAAACGATCTTTCTAAGTTGCACAGTTTTTCAGAAATCTGCAAAAAACCTTTACAAACAAATTTAGTTTTGCGGTCCTGAAAATGGACTTTATTGCTTCCAAAAATACTATAGGTATATCGGAACCCTCGGCGCGCGAGTCCGACTCGCACTTGACCGGTTTTTTGTAATTAATTATTGTTATTTGAATTTGTTTTTTTAGTGTGCAATAAAGTGTTTATCTATCTATCAATTTGCAGAATTGACCCTCACTAGGGAAGCATGATGAATCGATTTTGATACGAAGATTCTACTGAAAAAATTGTGGTTGGGATTATTATTAGGAAGTTTTAGATTTTTACCTTGGCTGTCGAGACCTAAAAGATAATAATAATATAGTATTTTCATATGTTCGTAAGGTAAACTGTTTGGTTCTTTTGCGACCAAAACGCACACGAGCGAAGTGAGCGTCATAATAAGTATTTTGCGATAGAATACTTTGATTCCAAAAAATATAATTACTTACCTACCGAACAGCACATCATTAGAAAAACTTTGGACTTCAAGGCATAGTAATTTTAATACAGTTGCAAATATTTCCACTGACATGCGCGGTTGACCGTACAACACGGCTAGAGAAAGGTGATAGAGAAATTCAACCTTTTCCAAACGTAATGGGAACTGAGAGAGAACCATGGAACATAGAAAGCAAAGAGTTTATCTGAGATAGAAACAATACACAGTAGGTACCTAAAGGTCAAACACAAAACCCTCCTTTTGGGCTTCGCTGTAGTCAGATAAAAATTATCGCGTGCCAGCAATTAACGGCCTTTAGCGCCAGTGCTGCCACCAGGCTGTTGAATTGCGTGTGTGTTCTACACTCCTACTTAATTAAATAACTTGTCTGTGCCTATGTTTCCAGCTGGTGCTGGGGTGAGCGCGTGGGCGCTATGTGGCGCGGCGCGTGGCGGCGGGTGCGCGCTCGGGGCCGCGCGGTGTGTGCGCTGAGCGTGTGTGCGTGCGCGCTGCTGCTGCTCTGCCTTCCCCCTCCCCCCGCCCCGCTAAGCACGCTCGCGCACTTCCCTCGCCTCGACCCGCGCCGCCTCGCGCACCTACTCGCTGACTTCTCCACACAAACACAACTCTACCCGCGTATGTAAGTTTGATTGTGTTGCACATACACTATGATATGACTCACTATGTTGTTGTTTATTTTTGTGCCATAAAGTGCAGAAAAAAATCCGTAGTGCGAAACTACGATGCTGGCCGTTATTTACTGTGCATGGCTGATAGGTGGGGAGTCATTTACGATTCGTACGCCCTGTCCCGTTCATATCCGCAGTAAATTTTTTGAGTTATGCATTATCGGTCAGCATTGTTTTTTTGTGCCTATTTATACAGAATGTTAACGATCGATCGGCTGTTGTTGTAGAGGCTCGTGGGAGGTGGAGGAGGAGAGCAGTAACTACTCTGCGTGGCGCTACAGCGTGCGCTACTCGTGCGGCGCGCGCTGCTCGGGCCACGCACACGTGCTCGCCGTGGACCTGCATGCGCCCCCGCACGCGCCCCACCATGCGCCCCCGCACGCGCCCCACCAAGCGCCCCACCACGCGCCTCCGCGCCCCAGCGCGCACCGCGTGCTGCTCACACTCCGAAGCTGCACGCGCCCCGCCTGGTTGCCCTGGCCCGCGTCTTGTGGTGCGTACTTTCTGTTATGTAGTACATGGTAGTCTGGTAGCCTAGTCATCTTCAATCATTAGAAAAGTTGTTATTTGACGCGATTGACTTGTATAATGCCGTGCCGTGCCGTGTATACCGACTTCTCAAAATGTTTCGATAAAATTAATCATTCTAATCTAATTCAAAAGCTTAAGGAACTCGGTATACACGGCGATCTCCTAAGATGGATAACATCATACTTATTTAATCGCAGCCAGGCTGTAGCGTTGAAAGGCTATACCTCTCAGTTTCTTCCTATACCTTCTGGGGTCCCCCAGGGGTCTCACCTAGGTCCCCTATTATTTATCTTGTACGTTAATGATATGTCCACATGCTTTAAAAATTCACAACATCTTATTTATGCAGACGATACAAAAATTTATCGTGCTGTATCCTCTGAAGCTGATTGTAGGTTATTGCAATCAGATTTGGATAATTTCCACAAATATTGTACTGCCAGTCATTTACACTTAAACCTGGATAAGTGTTTCGTTATAAGCTTCACCCGTAAGCAGAATTATATTAAATATAACTATACCTTTTCAGGTAAAGCGTGTCACATCGATACGGGACCTAGGTGTGACTCTAGACTCGCAACTAACTTTTACTCCACATATCACTAATATTTGTAATCGAGCGTACAAAAACCTTGGTATGATTCTCAGGATAGGTAAGCCCTTTAAACGTCTTAGTACCTACAAAATATTATTTTATGCATTTGTCAGAAGTATTCTTGAGTTTGGCTGTATCGTGTGGACTCCACATTATCAGGTACACATTGATCGTTTAGAAAGAATACAAAATATTTTTCTTAAATCTCTTTCTTATAGAACTCATACATACTATGACAATGCTGCCGCAGCTAGATCTCATTTTAAAATACCTACACTGTAGTAGAAGACTTTATCTCGATATTATTTTCCTAATCAAAATTCTAAAGAATGTGATTAACTGCCCTAACCTCTTGCAAGAAGTAAACTTTCGTATTCCGCAACGTTCTCTTCGTATACGAGGCTTGTTTGATATAAGCTTAGAGTAATAATTATTACTCTAAGGATATAAGTTTTGCCCGAACGAATTATGTTCAATATACGTTTTTCAGACGAGTTTGCAATTTTTATAATAAGAATTTGTGTAGTGTTGACCCTTTCCATGATTCGTTAAACAATATTAAAAATGTTGTAAAATCTAAGCACTTAGTGTATTAAGTTTCTGTTTTTATCTATTTTTAAACAAACCCATTTGTTCTGTAATTCTCACTATACTTGAATTTGTAAATCTTTCCTCCTTAACTATATAGTAGCTAGTACCTTTACTTTTCCCTCAAAATTGTGAATGTTTTCTTTATATATTTTTATGAACCTCCAGGTCTTTATACTATATATTTTTCACAAATCATGTTTATATTATGACTGTTTGAGTTTCTCAATACAATAAATAAAAAAAAATAATATCATAATATCATGTAAAATAATGATAAATTACGCATCAAAATACTGCACACATCATGTTAATTTACAATGTTAATTAAACGACTTACTACATCGTGTGATCTATCGAGTTGCATTCAAATCAACTATCTGGTTCTCTTTCTTTCTTATAGCTGCATCTCTACCCGACCGCGATCATGATTGACTGTGTGCGGTCATTTGGATCGCGATCGCGTTTTCTCATCTGTGCTACTTTCTATTCAGCTGCTTCCCCCCCTGGACCGCGATCTAGATAATCTAGGTTAATCATTGACCGTATGTGTACCCACCCACCCAAATCGTTTAGGCTTGTCAGGGTGCCCACACACTGTAAATCTTGTTCGCAATCAGACTTCAATCAGCTTTATTATTATTACTAGCTGTTGCCCGCGGCGTCGCTCGCGTGGATTTTTTATTTTACATTATAATGTGTTTTCCCATTGAAAGAGATATTTTCCCGCTATAAAAAGTAACCTATAGCACTCCGATCCGTTGTTCCAAACTTTTGCCCTGTCAAATCACCCTAACCCTTTCCCTACCGCTACCCCTATCCCTATCCCTACCCTTATCCTTACCCATATCTCTACCCCTACCCCAATCCCTACCCCTACCCTTTCCCCATCCCCGTCCCCGCCCGTATCCCTACCCGTATCCCTATCTCTATCCCTTCCCCTATCCCTACCCCTACCGCTATCTTAAACGCTATCTTTATCCTTATATCGACAAAGAAACGATACCCATATTGATATTTAGACATTTCAACCCTATCGCAGCCCAACCTCATCCCCAGGCGATGATGTTATTTCACGTTCACCACGTTGGATTTCAAAATCGTTGTTGTTCTCGTAATCAGCGACTCAAAAAACCATACAAACGATACCCATGTTGGTTTTAGACATTTTCACCCCATTTACCTTTTTAGAGGATGAATTTGGGGTGGAATTTCAATAACAGTGATGAACGTTGCATAGAATTACAAACCTAATGCCTAAATAATAAATTATGTTTATTTTACTTCAAAAATAAAGGATTTTCAACTTCATCCCCCTTTTCACCCTTTAGGGTGTCGAATTTTCAAAAACCCTGAGATATAAAAATATTAATTTTTAGTTGTAAGCCTAAATACAATATTTGAATATCCTAACTTAAGAACTGACGGACTTTCATACCAACTTTCATCCCCTATTTTACCCCCTTAGGGTGGAAATTTGTAAAACCCTTTCTTAGTGCACCGTTAAACCTCATAAGGAACCTACATGCAAAATTTGGAATTTCTAGACCCAGTGGTTTGGGCTGTGCGTTGATATGTCAGTCAGTGAGTCAGTCACCTTCTTCATAAACATTAAATGCGTTTTCCCGTGGGAATGAAGTGCTTTCCCGCGGTAAAAAGTAGCCTATGTGTTATTCCAGGACCTAACCTATATGTGTGCCAAGTTTCATTAAAATCCATTTTGTAGTTTTGACGTGAAATAGTAACAAACATCCATCCATACTTACAAACTTTCGCGTTTATAATATTAGTAGGATTACTGAGATTAGCACAATCAGTCATCCCACGTGGAAGGAGGTAGGCACTCACGGAACGGGCCGTAAGCCGAGCCCGGAGCCGTACAAATCCATAAATAAATCTGTGGTTGCCCATTCAATACACGAGCCGTGAGCTCTACAAATCTGCAGTTCTGTCACTTGTGAATTTTCGTGAGCCTTGAACGTGTCCGTCATGGTGTTGAATCCGCTTTTGTGGTGGATTAATGATTAAAACTAAAACAAATAAACGGGTCTGCTCAAAAACATGGCTGCAAAAACGAGATCAATTCACAATTAGCGTTAATTTAGACAATTTGACAGTAACAGGTTCGCCAAGGCGTGATGTTATGTATGTATGTAGGTTCGCCAACATATCCGCGTGCACATATTCACGCACAGATTTGTTCGGCTCGCTGTCTCGGTTTGGCGACGAGCGGTGGATTCGTCCTAACACCCTCATTATACTGACAGTTTTGTCAGCGAGCCTACCGCTGACAGACATGTTCGCGTACAAATCTTCCGTGAATGATCGTGATCGGGTAGAGATGTAATTATAAGAAAGAAAGAGTGAGCTATACCAACATTCCCACCTATGTGACAATTTGTGGCTGGTTTCACCTCACTTTGGAAAATTTAGGAATATGAATTTTTTTTGTTAAGAACAAAAAGATAAAAGCTATACTTTATTTCAGATAATACAATCCATAATTATTGTTAGTACAAAATCTTAATCCTATACCTACAAAAATCAAAATAAATAAATCAAATCAAAAGCGTGTATAAATTAAAATTAATTGTAAAAATTATAATTAAATAAAAACCGCATTAAAAAAAATATATCATGTCAAAAATTCTAATATGTCAAAAATTATAAATTGAAAAATTGCAGTTAAAAAATTTAAAATTTACTTACATTAAAATATTTGAAAAATGAATAATGAATTTGTTTTATTTTAACGCAAAAGAACCAAATTTCCTTAACTTTTAAGGTATTTGTAATACTTTTAGAATAAGATTTCCCTACTTTATTGCAGAAAAAAACGTTGTATATATTATTATCCTATACTATTAAATGAGCAATATTTGTATATATACAGGGTGTTAATTTAATTGCGTGCCATAGCTTAAGGAGTGTTTCAGTAACGATAAAGGAACACAAAAAAATATTTAAAAAAGTCCTGCTTAAGAAAAATTAAAACTTCTTTGAAACTAAACAAACGTGGAGGGCAATGATCCGACGCACCGCGCTATCAAAAGCGCGCGAAAGAGTTTCAGTTATGTATGTTTCTACCTTATACATTGATACTCGCGCGCTGGCTCGGTGATAGCGCAGTGCTCCGTCCGGGTCATTGCCCTCCGCGTTAGTTTAGTTTCAATGAAGTTTTAGTTTTCTTTAGTAGGATTTTCTAAAAATATTTTTTTGTATTTCTTTATAGTTACTAAAACACCCCCTAAGCTATGGCACGCAATTAAATTAACATCCTGTATATATTTGTAATTGGTTTCTCGAAAACGGCTCTAACGATTTTGATGAAATTTGGTATCCGGGGATTTTCGGGGATGAAAAATCGATCTAGATGTGTGGGAAAAATCGTTTTGCCCGTGATTTTAGGCATTTAAAAAAGTACCGCGTTGTAGATAGAAACCTACAGTGCCATCTGTTAGCGAGTAGCATAGCTTGCTCACCCGATGATATTTTAATGTTGAGGTGGCTATTAAATTATAGAGCGAAGCTCGGTCGACCAGGTACTTAATATTGTAAAGGAAGCCTAAATAGGGAGGGCAAAATTTTAAATTGTCGTTACTAAGTCGAGTGGAGTGGGGTATCAATCAATATGAACGGGCTTTATTTAAATATTTAAAAAAAATGTATTTTACAACTGTTAGTTTCTACAGTCAACAGCCCGTGGTCTAGTAGTTAGAGCGCTCGGCTCTCGATCCGGAGGTTCTGGGTTCGATTCCCGGTGGGGACACTGTCAAACAAAAATCCCTTAGTTCGACCTCCCCAGTTTGGTTAGGACATTGCAGGAAGAATTACCTGATTGTCCAAAAAGTAAGATGCTTCCGTGCGTTGGAAGGCACGTTAAGCCGTTGGTCCCGACCACTATCTACAGATATAGTCGTTAATGAGCCATGTCAGAGGCCTTTGGTGGCTCAACAACTCTGACACCAGGGTTTATGAGGTCGGTCATCGACCTTACAACCCCCACGATATGATGATGATGAGTTTCTAGATATGATGAAAAATGTCTGATAAAATACCATTACCAAATTTACTGTCAATTAGAAAGCGAAGTATTGAATAAGGTCCTACAAAAAAAAAACGGTCAAGTGCGACTCGGACTCGCGCGCCGAAGGTTCCGATATACCTATAGTATTTTTGGAAGCAATAAAGTTCATTTTCAGGACCGCAAAACTAAATTTGTTTGTAAAGGTTTTTCGCAGATTTCTGAAAAACTGTGCAACTTAGAAAGATTGTTTTATTTTTGCTGTAAAGTTTACATAAACTTCTGTCAACTGTAATTAATTCAAATTTTTCCTTACACAAACTTCGGAGATAAGGGGGGGGGTATTTTTTTCGACATTTTTCATCATAACTTGAAAACAAAGAAACTTAAAAAAATACAAAAATGTATTTCAAAATGTACAAGTAAAGCACTTTCATATGATATCCCACTCGACCTAGTAGCGACAATTTGAAATTTGGCCCCCCCTATTTTGGTCCTCTTTACATTAATAATCATACTAACTACAAAATTCTTTTATGCGCAATTAAATTGAGCAACTATATTCTAAAACTGTTCCAAATTTCAGGTCGAAAGCATAAGTGGTTGCTGAGATAAAGAGGTGTGACAGACAGACAGACAGAGCGGCACCATAAGGGTTCCTTTTTTTACCATTTTGGTATCGGAACCCTAAAGATACACCAAAAGTTTTACGACGAACTTCAACATTTGAAACTTACTATACCTACCTTCATTTGGGTAAAATCATATTTAGCTGCACACAAAAGACTTAAAAGTGGTAGCTTAAAAAAATCAGTTCAAAAACTAGAACCCGACTACTATGTAACAAGAAAATATTGTCATCGGAAATTGTTATGTACAAACTATGGTATTAAATAAATATTCATAGCGATGTTCAGATAATAGCCGTGGTCATATTGTTATGCCTCTTTGCCCTGAAGTTTATGATCGCTTTTTTCGGATAGGTGGCATAACATGACCACGGCTATTATCTGAACATCGCTATGAATATTTATTTAATACCATAGTTTGTACATAACAATTTCCGATGACAATATTTTCTTGTTACATACTTTTTAGAGCAAGATTTGCCAGTAGTCGGGTTCTAGTTTTTGAACTGATTTTTTATTTCAATTATATTGGGGTTGTAAATACATAAAAAAGCTAACAACATATATATTTTTGAAATTTGCTCGTTAAGCCCTTTTATTTGATACCCAACACGGTACGGTAAAATTTTTTTTTTTTATTAGTCCTTGACTTAATCTGCTCTAGAGGGCACCACATACAATTAAACGAAATTTTTTGTATCCTATAACCAGCGGATAATTAAGACGCTTCTAACGACACCTCATTTGTCAAAATATGAGAAGTATTTTAGAAGTTATGATGGAACAGATGAACATACATACATACATACATAGCCTGTCAAAATCATAACCCTCCTTTTGCTTTGCCGTAGTCGGGTAAAAATTGGCTTACTTTGATCACAAAAAATCTGAAATGTTTTATGAATCCGTCAATGGGTGCCCGCACACGTTAAATCCTTGATCCTGCGATCCGGTAGAGATGCAGCTATAAGAAAGAAAGAGAAGGCTGAGCGGGTACTCGGCCTTGACTTTGATCACGAAATTGTTTGACCGTCTCCACCGCTGATGTACGGTTCGCGACAAAATTTAAGATATTTTGCGATCAGAGCCAGTGTTGCCACACTATAGACGATTTTTAGGTAGATATTACTGCAGCTTTTTTAAGGAGAATTAATTACTTAATCAGCTATATAACCCAATCAAATCAGTTATCAACTTGATTAATAAAATTCTAAATTTAGCATCAATTAAGTTTTTGCCGAAATCGCTTACGCTTTTTCATGTTTCAAAAGTTGAAATTTGATGGCGTACCTACCTATAATTTCCCATAAAATATGAACGTCTAACAAACGAAGAAAAATATTTTATCGAAGTGAAAATAAAAGCCAAATTGGCAGAAATCTTTCACGAGTAGCTGCATCTCCACGGATCGCGGATCACAGAATAACCGTCTCCGAGGTTGACTGATGGCGCTGATCAGTGATCACAGTAATAATAATAATACTGATCGCGAAGTCTGATCGCGAAACTGTTTGACCATGTGCGGGGACCCAATCAGCGCCAGTCAAGCGATCAAGATGGCGCTTAGTCTTCTCTTTATAGCTATTTCTACCCGATCGCGATCAAGATTGACTGTGTACGGGCTCTCTCAGAGTTGAAAAATCTTAAGCCAGCTACGCACTATCCATCATACACCACGAACAAAAATTGATGCAGCTATAGGAGAGAAACAATTAGTAGTATGTAATATATTTATTAACAAAAACATTTTTACAACATAACAGTACCTAATAAAACCAAGGCGTTGTAAAAGCTAAACACAAATACAAATATTCTTAGACTAAATTATACTTAATAGGTACCTAAGCTATACTACTATTTCTTCCTTCCTTCCATCCTTCTCTGCTGAACGTGCTAACGATGGTGCGTAACTGGCTTTAGATGAAGGCATGATAATAAGTGCAGATAATGTGTTTGCAGAGGAGTGGGAGACGGACACGAGGGTGGAGAGTGCGGTGGAGGGGGAGGGGGAGGCGGGCGCCGTGCTGCGTGAGGAGACGCGCGGGGGGTGCGCGGGGTGGGGGCGGGGCGGGGCGTGTCGCGACCTGCTGCGCGCGCAGGCCGAGCGCCGGGTGGAGCGGCTGCGCGCGCTCTTACAGAATACTAGTGTTTAATACCATAACCACATTCTTAATGTAGGCAGTCATTCATCATAATAATAGATCAGGTACCTACCTATGGTAAATAATGGTCTCGATCACACGTCTATTGAAATCCAAGGTGAAGTCGAGGAGAGACAACGTGCGATCTAGATCATTCCTGCTGTGGTCAGGATGTGATTTTTCGTAGACGTAGTCATTTACAATTGACACGATGTGACTGCGGGGAGAACGTACCCACTTTCTTCCCGCAGGCACAAAAAAAAACATTTTCCGTACGTAGCTATGTATTTTTTTTCTATCTACTTACTATTCGTCAAATGGTCTTGTGAATAAAAATATATAATTAAAATTACCTAAATTGTAAAATTATTTTATTTAAGCGCTTTCTTCTTTCGATTATCATCGTACGAGTACCTAAGTAATGCGAAGTCGACAAAAACAAATCAAATAATTCATATTGGCTATTTTCAGCTTTTACTGAGTGCAGTCGAAATAATGCAGCTCGATTAGAATGACAGCATGTTTACTGAATGACAGCAGTACAGCAGTGTGCGAGAAGAACGGAGCGATGCTTATTATGATATTAGGAGCGACCGACACACGTATCACTTTGACACGCATAACTCTTTCTGCTGTCATTCTAATCAACTGTAACCTCAGATAAAGGACTAAAGATGAGACCGAAAATTATCGGCTCTATCTTGACCATTTACGAGTAGCTACTCATATTAAGAAAACAAAGGAATCCTTTTATACGACACATTATTTTACTTCAAACCCTATAAAAGAAAAATAAAATAATGGTTAACAATAATTATTAAAACAAGCTTTTATTAGACGTCGAAAAAGAAGTTAAACGTATTACGTAATATTGCAGTGAAACTCCGATATTTCTATGCACACTTTTATTACGACTTCACTCGATCGTTGCTAACAATATACTGCCTACTGGTAGGGAGAGTGGGAAATACTCGTTTAGTGGGGACTGTATCAACCAGTCACATTCAAGTAAACAACTGCACTAGTCAAAACAGCAACTTACGACCAATCACAAGCAAGAAAGAAACTAAATTAATCAATATAGCAACTTACAACTTCGAATAAAGAACTACCGAGGTCAAAATAGCAACTTGTTAAAGGATTACAAATGAATATTTATAAATTATGTTAACAGCTCGGCCATCCAATAAATAGTACGTCCTCGTACATTTTTTTTTACAATGCAAAATTAGTTAAGTATTACACAATGATAAAAACAATTACTTGAATCAACCAAAAGTTTTATACTATATCAAATTTTATACAAATTAATTGATAAATTATGTGACATCTAATTTTATTTTAATCATCTTCTTAACCCTAATGCGAAAATATTTGATCATTTCAATCATCATCAATCAAAGTTTTACGCTAATTTTATTTCAATTATCTACTTATCCCTAATGCGGAAATATTTGATCATTTTAATTATCATCAATCAAAGTTTTACATTACATTTCACATCACAAAACAGCAATAATCTGAGTTTTTAGAATACGAGTATAACAATAATTATTACAGAAACTACAACAGCACTTGATGTTTAAAATAAAAGTAACTTAATTATTTTCACCTGTACCATTGTTCGACTCATTATCGATTTTAAGCGCTCTGGTCATTAAGGTGTTTTTTTTTTATCTTTTTTTTTTATAGAAAATGGGCTTACTCTTGACCTCGAGCTAGTCTTGAAGACAGAGATGAGGTCTACGATGGAGCGAGCTTGCCCAGAAGAAGCCTATTCACTCGCGACTTGAATAGATTCGGGTTATATGAACTCGGGAACACAGACGCAGGCAGAGAATTCCACTCTTTAGCCGTGCGCATTATAAAAGATGTTTCAAAGCGCTTTGTGCGAATGTGCGGAATATCAACCAAGTATGGGTGATATCCTGCGGTGCGTCTGGACTCCCGATGGTAGAAGGGAGATGGTGGAATAAGCTCGTGGAGCTCTAGAGCACACTCTCCGAAGTACAATCTGTAGAAAACCGACAGACATGCAACTTTGCGACGGTGGGTCAGACTGTGAAACTTGGTTTTCACCAGCATCTCATCACCAACGAGCTTCTTGGCTCTGCGATCTATCGAGTCAAGTGCGGCTAGTTGGTATTTGGCTGAGCCATCCCAAAGGTGACAGCAATTCTCCATGCACGATCGGACTTGGGCTTTATATAAAACTAGAAGCTGTCCAGGAGTGAAGTAACGCCTCACCTTATTGAGGATACCCAACTTTTTTGCCGCAGTTTGGGCTTTTGACTCAATGTTAGCGCCGAAGTTCAGGTTTGCACACAGCTTCATGCCAAGTAGCTCGAGGCAGTCGGTAACTGGTACAGTTTTACCTCGAAAAGTAGGAGCCAGATTGAACGGACTCCTTTTAGCGGTGAACAGACACGCCTGCGTTTTGGTGGCGTTGAAACTCACCAGATTTTTGTCACCCCACTCGGAGACACGACTTAAGGTTGAGTTTATTCGCCCTACCATGGCTTCTCTCGAAGAACGTATCTCGTCACTGCTGGCTTTTGCGCTTGACATATATCTCTCGACGACAGTACTGTCATCTGCGTACCCAACAATACTAGGACCAAGTAGGTCGTTGATGTGCAGCAGGAAAAGAGTCGCAGAGAGAACAGACCCCTGAGGAACCCCAGCATCAATAGCCATGAGGTCAGAGGAGCAGCCATCAAGGACCACTCGGATCGACCGTTCACTCAGGAAGTCAGAAATCCAAGAGCAAAAGTCAGCGGGAATGCCGTATGCAGGAAGTTTGCTCATCAGAATTGCGTGCCACACCCTGTCGAAGGCCTTCGATCTGATCTATTTCTTGTATGTATTGTTAATTAACACGTTACCTATTCCATTATTAAGTTGGTACTCACGAGGCAATAAATAGTACTAATTTGTTTTACCCCTTAGCGAACCATTAACATAAATCGGGCCAGTATAATCATCATTGGACTCAATTGGAATGCTCTTCATTTCGTTGGTATTAACAGTCACGTTCTTACGTGTACAGAGATGCATTTTTTTGTCTTCATTTGTGGTATCAAAAATCAGTTCAGTAGGGGTTTTAGTTATGATTATGTTGGGATCTTTAGTATAGTTATGACCCAGTAAAACTTAATTTTTAAGAATGTCATCAGTTACCACAAAAAGCTCAGTGGTCAACGTTATACCCTGCACAGTAACAGTAGTATGTATGCGGGCGAGTGCAGGTACCAAGCCACTATCTAGTCCCCTTAAAAGCGGTAATTCATTTTTGTAGAATTTTACACCTACCGCCGCGGCATCAGAGTTTCGAATTAAAGTGCATTCACTAGTTACCAAGGTCCACAAAGCAAGCTAGATCACTATTGTTTACTTTGATAGTCATCGTGTATTTATCTTTTGTGTTATTGGATGGTAAGCTAGTCTTTACATTTTTGTTCATAGGGTCAGTCTCAGTTAGTATGTCGGTGCAGTCCATTGTATCATATACGTTAATTTTTATAACACTTTTTCGTTACTCTTGTCAGTGTCACCACTAGTAGTGGTTTGGTTTGTATTGGAATTAGAGATGTGACTAAATGTCCGAGCCTACGACAGTTGTTACATTTTGAAATCGGTTTAGGACATTGAAAACTAGGGTGTCCTTCGATATTACAGTTGAAACACTTTATTGGGTCTTTGCTGGAAGTACTGTCCGCAGTAGTAACTGGGCGTTGTGTTAAAGTTTGTGGTTTTCTGTCAGTCTTATTTTTGTTTAGATTCTCTCTAGGAGTAGCTACTTTTACAGTTTTTAAGTACTTCAGGACTTCTGCGGGCATATCGTAACGTCCGGCTTGAGCTACAAGTTTAATACCACGATCTACAATGCCCTGTATAATACAGTCCACCGCATTTCCACCTTTTATTTGCAATCTGTTAAGAAAGTTCAATTTAGAATAGAAGTATTGTTCCAAGGGTTCACCATAGCTAGCTTTAATACCAATCATCTCTATTAGCAAATCTGCGTAATTTTCCTTACATGGAAATAACTCTATTAATTTGGATTTCCATTCTGACCATGAGTAACGGACAGTTGGGAGGGTCTGGTACCAAGTTTTAGCTAAACCTGTCAACTAAGGTAAGGAGTAGTGTATAATTTCCCTCTCATCCCACTCATAGATGTCCGCACACTCTTCTACCTTATTTAGCCAGCTAGTAACGGTTTGAGTTTTGGATAATGGGTCGAATTCTGGTACGACATTGTTAAGAGACGTGAGACTATGGCTCTGGACTTATTAACATCTTTAAATGCTTTTATAAATTCAAGGAGCATGTTACTATTATTTTTGCTGCAGCAGTCGTCATCGCAATTGGATCGTCGGCGATTATCGCAGCGCGGTCTGGGATGTTCACGATATAAAGGACTTCTCGACCGTTCGCGATCCTTGCTCTCATCCCTACAACGGTGATGAGATCGTTTAGTTTCATAAGCGCGGTGATCATTACAATTGTCCACGTTGGGTCGACGTGAGCTCCTTCGATTTAAGCTGCGAGATCTAGAGCGTGACAGACGTATTGGACTTCTTGATCTTATACGGTCACAACGGCGATGCTCGCCGTAGTTCCGATGGCGATGCGACTGTCTGTGATTATAACTTAGGAATTTACGGCTATCTTGTCGATCTCTATCGTATTTATCATTGCATGAGATAGGATTTCCTCGCCGGCCCCTCAAATCTCTATCAAAATCATTGCGTGAGGGTATGGACAAAGGTTTTAGTTGTGCAGGTTCAGGATATTCTGGCCGGCCCCTCAAATTTCTATCTAAATCATTGCGTGAGGGTCCGGACACAGGTTTCACTTGTGCAGGTTCACGTGACCCAGAGGGCTTATCAAATTCAATTTTTGCTTGATGAGCATGTGTTTTCGAGGTCAGTCTTCTCCTTAAAATTAGTTCTTCGTTATTATCATTAGGATACCTCTCACCTAGGACAATACTCCGACTTCTTGATCGTGCAGCTCGTCCTTCAGCAATTTCCACATCAGTTTCAGTACGTGGTTCGCCCGTCCGACTTCTTGGCCTAGTAGGTTGATCATCGCCTTCATCGTGGCCATCATTTTCCTCCATAATTCAGGCTTATATTGGATAATATCTGAAACTCAGTCCAATCAATGTGTGGGACTGTGGCGCGGGTTGCGATAGATCAGAAGGATTTTAGGGTTTAGTGTTCGATGAAAAGACAGTTTGGCAGTTCACGAAAGTCCGAGTATATTGGCACAGAAATGAGTTACAGTTTAACAATTAATTTGCCCTTATGGGCCGGCTACTAGGTAGGACACGCGAGCGACGACTGAAGCGCTCTGCGAGGCGAGGCAAAAATGCTGACAAATAATTTTACATTAATGTGTGGGTTACACCCCTACATCACACCCCCCTAAAATTTGGTAGGGTGAACTAAAAGTTACCTTCAAAATTTTACAAGTGCTTAAAACTAGCTCGACTGTACTTGTTACAAACAAATTTAGAGCAAAATTTTACAAGTTCTTAAACTAGCTCGACTGTACTTTTTATCAAATTATATTATAGCGAAATCGAACAGCATGAATTAAAATTAGTGATTAAACGAACTTACCTGTAAGTGAAGTTCTATCATAATTATACGAGCTGCTTCGTCCGAAGAGATTAGCATTAGATACATGTAGTAACAGGACGGTGCCGCCAGAACGCACACTGACAAGTTGAGGGTATTTTCTTTGTTTATGTTATCATTTTTTAAAATAATTCATCCAAATGTGGGTATTTATAGGTTTCTTGGCACTGACAGTTCTGACGTTGCCTCATTTAGTTTAGAGTTGGCAACCCCAGGCCAAGAAACATCAAAACAAACAGCTACGTCCTTTTTTTAATAAGTTAAAATATATTTTACTTACATTTTGGAGTGAAAGTGCCGAAATTGGAAGCCGACAAAGATAACCTCATCTCAACGCATCCCGCCCGCAAGTATTGTGCTTTATTTACTTGGATTTTTGCACAAGAAAGGACTGATCTTGGGTGAACAAGGAGGCCATCTTTCCATACAAAGACATATTTTTCGAAAAAGAGGGCACTTTGATTTATTTTCCACTTCGATAACTGAACAAACCACCGGACAAAACAAGTACATGATGCAAAGTTTGACAGCTATTTGTTTTGTCAGCTGACATCTTGACAGCAACGTGACATTTCCGTTCGGAAATCTCAGGCGCAGCGAAGGACACGTTCGTTTTAATCGTAGAAGATTTAAGCTCTGGACTTCAGCGGCGCGGGGGCGCCGGGCGTTCCGTTTTAGATATACAGGATTCTAGACGCAGCTGCTTGCTTCTTATTATCCTACGTTTTTGTGTTTTTGACGCGTTTGTTATTAATGTTAATATAATATTGTTCATTGTTGTTGTTTTTCGTAATATTGGCTATATAGGTACTGTTATTTAGCCTTGACTTTTGATCGAAATTTTTATTAATAATTTTTAATATTTATAATTCGCAATTGATTTATATTTTCTTTTTATTTGTAAAAAGAATTTTATTTAATTTATAATTTTATGATCGCAATTTATTTTCAATTTATAGCAGTAGTTTTGACAAAGTTTATGTTATTGGCCTTGTTGCTTATTTAGTTTTTATTTATTAATTTAAATTTTTCTATTGTTATAACAATTTTTATCTTTTGATAAATTTTATGTACTTAAGTAAGTAGTTAAATGTTTGTACATAATGAACAGCGGTCGCTCAAGAGTGCCTTGCCCCCATTGCCCGACAACATCAAATCCCTATTTGTTTACCAGTGGTGGCCTTAAAAGGCATATTCGATGTAAACACAAGGATATACAAGCTGCACTTGATGCCGCGAACTTACCTCCACCCGCGGTTGGTCAGTTGGACGACCAGACTGTTTCCGCATCTTCTTCAACAGGAGACAGGAACCTAGACTTGGAAAGTCTTTCAGGTTTGAAGGCGAAGGTGAGGGTACTCAAACACATACCCAAGGGAGCAAGAAATGCGGCGGCAGGGAAATTAAGATGCCTCATTGATGATTGTTTGAGGTTTAACAGTGAGGAGGCCTGGTTCTCCCTTCTCTCATTTTCTTTCCTGGGACTGAAAGTCCCTGAGCGGGAGAATGGTAAATCATTGACGGCGACGGTGAAGGAGAATGTGACGCAGCTGTCCCCTTATCTCCCGACCGAAAGCACCTTGAGGGCGGTTTCTCAATATAGACGCATTGAGGCCAAAGTTCACGAAGGAGACCTAAGGGGTGCAGTGCGGCTTCTGGTCTCTGACAACAGTCTCGCTCCTGCAGGACAGGAAACCCTAAGGGCGCTCCGTGATAAACACCCTGCTCCGTCGAGAGCCTTATCAATCCCAGAAGAACCCGATGGGGCTGGCCCCGCCCTTACGGTGACCTGTGAGGACGTGGCAAGCGCCATCGCGTCCTTTTATAACAGTTCCGCTTCCGGCCTCGATGGTCTACGCCCGCAGCACTTGAAGGAGCTGATATCGCCGTCGGCCGGGGATAATGGGACTCGTCTTTTGGAGTCACTTACACACCTTTGCAACATTATGCTGCAGGGTGGAGTGAATCCGGAGGTGTGTCCATACCTTTATGGTGCCTCGCTCTGCGCACTTGCCAAGAAGGACGGGGGGATCCGGCCTATTGCGGTGGGGAATACTTTTCGGCGTCTAGTCGCCAAGCTCGGATGTCGCGCGGTAAAGGAGAGAATGGCTTCAATCCTTCAGCCCCATCAATTAGGATTTGGGACAGCGCTAGGATGTGAAGCAGCTATACACGCCACTCGAACTTTCGCGATGGACGCGTGTAACTCCAATAAGGTCATTGTTAAGCTTGATATATGCAATGCATTCAACAGTGTGGAGAGAGACACGGTTCTAGCGGAAGCGAGAGAAATGATCCCGTCGGTGTACCCGTTCTTGTACCAGTGTTACGCAACAACTTCGAGGCTCTATTTCGAGGACTCTCCCATTGAGTCGCAGGTAGGGGCCCAGCAGGGTGATCCATTGGGGCCTCTTATCTTTAGCCTGGCAATACACAAGGCTATAGAATCCTTGAAGTCACCTCTGAATATCTGGTACTTGGACGACGGTACTATCGGCGGGCCGCAAGATGTTGTGGAGCAAGACATCCACCACCTTTTCCCCAAACTTGAAGAGATGGGTCTCAGGGTCAATACCGCTAAGTGCGAAATTTTCCCGTGTGGGCCCGAAGCGCAAGCAAGTTTGCCAAGTTTTCAAGCGCTTATTCCGGACCTCAAAGTTGTCAACAGGGACAATTTTGCTCTTCTCGGTGCCCCGATCTTTCCCGACGCCGTTCCCGCCGCCCTTTTAGAAAAGAGGGAAATGCTACTGAAGGGGCACGCGCAGCTTAAGCATCTATCGGCTCACGTCGCTCTTGTATTGCTCAGGAACTGCCTATCCCTTCCAAAGCTCACGTATATGGCAAGGACTAGTCCAACGTGGTTGTTCCCTCAGGAAGTTGCCGCGCTCGATGATGTCCTGAAGTGTTCTTTGGAGGACGTTATCAATGTCAGCCTGGGTGAACAGGAGTGGCGACAGGCCAGTCTCCCAGTCCGTCATGGAGGCTTGGGGGTAAGGAGAATGCAGGACACTGGGCTGTCTGCTTTCTTGGCCTCCGCGAACGGCTCACTGGAGCTCGTCACTAGTATAATCTCTTTTGAGGGTGACAGCTTCAGCGTTCCTTTCGCGGATGAGGCTCGGACAGCTTGGACTGCACTTTGCCCTAATGCCGCACTTCCAGAAAAGCCCCAATATCAGAGACACTGGGATGATTTATGGGCTAAATCAGTAGTCGCGGATCTCATCGGGTTGTCGTCAGGGGCGGATTTGGCCCGGTTACGTGCGGCTACCTGCCCTGAGACGGGAGCATGGCTTCATGCTTTGCCTTCCCCGCACGTGGGTACCCTCCTGGACGACAACACGTTGAGGATAGCGGCGGCTCTCCGACTAGGGTGCAGGATGTGTGAGCCACATAGGTGCCGTTGCGGGAAGTTGGTTGACTCCAGTGGGCGGCATGGTCTCAGCTGCAAAAGATGTGCGGGGAGACATCCTCGTCATCACGCACTGAACGAGGTTATTCGCCGTGCACTGGTGTCAATTGACGTCCCGTGCAACTTAGAGCCACCGGGTCTGAGCCGCACAGACGGTAAAAGACCCGACGGACTCACACTAATCCCCTGGGAACGAGGGCGCGCCCTGCTCTGGGATGCAACCTGCGCGTGCACTTTTGCTGCGTCACATTTGCCTCGTACCACGCAGACTGCGGGGGCGGCTGCGGAGTGGGCCGCAATCCAAAAGCAGACGAAGTACGCGGACTTAACACGGACCCATCACTTTGTCCCTTTTGCTGTCGAGACTTCGGGTGTGTGGTGCTCGGCGGCAAAAGATTTTATAAGGGCTATAGGGAGGCGCTTGAGAGTCCGCGGCAGTGACCCCCGCGCCGGCTCGTACCTGGTTCAACAAGTATCCCTGGCCATACTGCGCGGCAACGCGGCCAGTATAATGGGAACTTTTGAACCAGGTACGAGAGAAGGCGGGATCTTAGACTGTGTCTGATAAGACTTAATTTGACATAATATTGACATTGATATGTATACTTTTGACGAATTAAAATATTATGATTTTTATAATGATAGTAAAAGTTTAGAGTTTATTTTTAATTTTTAATGATATTTCACCACGGGGAGAACCTGGGTGGGAGGGATGCTAATCTCTTCGGACGAAGCAGCTCGTATAATTATGATAGAACTTCACTTACAGGTAAGTTCGTTTAATCACTAATTATACTCACGCTTCGTCCTCAGGATTAGCATTAGATACATGTAGATCTTGAGAGATCTTGTGAAATATCAATAAAAACTGACACACTGTTGTAACTGAAATAAATTTATTTAATAAATTTAAATAATTTGAATTTTAATTAAGTTAACAAGAGAGTTAATAACTCTCTGCTATTTTTATATATAAGCTGTAAATTGTGTATATACATGCAGAATTTGATAAACAATACAAATAAATTAATTATAATGAACAAAATCAATTATTTTGTAAAATGGACCGAGCAAATGATTCTTGCTCTTCCACCTCAATAGCAACCCTGTTATAAAATCTACCGAATGTATTAGAGGAGCCGCTCCAGCCGGCGGTTCTCCTGATCAGGTCTATGTTTACACCGAGGTTGTGTGCGCGCGACGTGGCGGCATGTCGCGTGCTGTGTGCCGTGAACGTCGCCACGTCTATGCCACACTCACTCAGGGTGCCTTTTATCCAACGCGACAGTGTTTGACATGTTACCGATTTATGTGGCTTTTTCAACCCAATAAAAAGTATGTGGTTGTTGCGTAAGGGTTGTGTCATATTTAAATAAGATAGTAATGTCTTAACCGGGCAAATAGCAGGGTTCTCGTGGAACGAGGGAAGAACAAGTACAGGCTGCAGGGAGCCAATACGGGACGTCTTGATTAAATCTGGTATTTTTATAATAACCTTTTCTGGGAATTGTTCAATGTTATTAATATTAATTTTTGAAAGTGTTTGTAATCTGTGTGCTGTTACAAGAGCTAAGAGCGTCGAAAGCTTTTTTGATATTTTTTCTATGTCTAAGTTTTCATTGGGATACCAAGTAGCAAGAACTTCCAACACAGTAGACGTGTTCCAGGTTACGTCATACTTAGGTAAAGGAGGTCGGAGCCTAAATACTCCTTTGAAAAATCTTTTTATACATTCATCATTCCCTACTTGGGTATCCAGTATCAGTGAAAGAGCTGATCTACAGCTGTTAAGAGTTCCGTATTGGGCCCCTGCTTCGAACAAATCTGTTAGGAACTCCAAGACGTTAGCCATAGAAGCTGTATAGAGATCGATTTCGTGAATTACACAAAACCGGTACCATTTCTTTAAACAAGTATTATATTGTTTAATCGAGCTATCCGACAGCGAGGCGAGCATTATCTGTATAGATGAGTGAGGTACTTGCCGCCTCCTCATTGATTCGCAGATAACAGCCCGGCAACCAGGGTAACCCTCCTGTGGACCGTCCGGTTGCTGGAATGAGAGAGGATTAGATCTCGACTAGGCTCGAAAGTCAAGGGCTTGGATATAAGCAGCTTTTTAAAAAGTGGATACCACGGTTGTGTAGGCCATTGCGGAACAACCACTATACCTGTCGCTTGGTCTTTAATTATTTTTCTTAGCGTTTTTAGAACCATTGAAAAAGGTGGAAAGGCATAAAAATAAATTTTTTTCCATGACAAAGTAAAAGCATTTATGGCAAATGCATCGGGGTCTCTTTGCCAAGAGACGTATCTCGCGCATTTCTTGTTAATACGACTGGCAAAAATGTCAATTTCAGGAGTTCCAAATGTATAAATAATAGTGTGATATGCGCTATCGCTTAACTCCCACTCAATATCTGGGTGTATCTTACGAGATTCCTTATCTGCAATGACATTTTCAGCCGATCGTATATACGAGGCAAACACTATAATTTTTCTGACTTCACACCATTGCCATAAATCCTTTGTGACTCGCGTGAGGTGCGGGAACTGTACGCCGCCCATACGGTTAATGTATGAGATGGCCGTGGTGTTATCGATGCGGAGAAGTATTTGACAGTCTCGCATTGATTTGGCAAAAACCTTTAAACCGAAGAAAGCTGCGAGTATTTCAAGGTAATTAATATGCCTAGAACGTTCCTGCTCTATCCACGCCCCTCCGGCGGACTGGTCCCCGCACGCCGCGCCCCATCCCGTAGTCGAAGCGTCACTAAAAATTTCCAAGCAGTAGTCATCGTATTTTATTTTATTTTTAGGATTATTTATAGCTTGCAGCCACCATCTGATGTCCTCAGATAGGATCGGAGGCAGATTCATATACCTGTCGTAATTATCAGGATCATTTTTTAAATTTAAAAATTTTGACCTTTCAAATTCCTTTGTATATAGCCAGCCGTACTCTACGGCGGGGCATGCAGAGTTAAGCAAGCCAACAAAACTAGCAAAATCTCGAATTTTACATCGCTGTAATGATTCAAATATTTTTAGTTAATTTTTTATTTTATCTATTTTTGCAGTTGGTAAGGTGACTTGAAAATTTTTTGTGTCTATAATGTAACCTAAAAATTTACAACACTTATTAGGTGTAAGTTTGCTTTTTTCCATGTTTACAATAAAACCCAAGGAGTTTAGTAACTCTTTTGTGGCAGTAATATTAGCCAGACAGTTATCGTAGGTACCACCGAGAAGTAAAATATCATCTAAATAAATAACTGATAAGTAACCACATGATCTTAGCAGTTTAACAACTGGTTTCATTATTTTAGTAAACACAAAAGGTGCTGTATTTAAACCAAAAGGCAAAACATTGAACTCGAACAATTTGTCACAAAATTGGAACCGCAGATACTTTTTTGAGTTGTCATAGACACGAATTAAAAAGTAGGCATCTTTTAAATCTAAAGTACTCATAAAACAGTCTTCCGAGACTAATTTTAAGGCCGTGCGTAGATCTTCAAGTTTGAAGTGCTCTGTATCAATGAATTTGTTAAGATTTTTCAGGTTAAGGATAAACCTATCTTTGCCATTTGGTTTTTGTATTAAAAAAATATTCGACAAGAACTGCCCTTCGCAGGGTTGGCACTCAGATATAGCCCCAATAGTTAGGAGCTCTTGAATACATTTTTGAAAACGAATTTTTTCAGTGTTAGAAATAGTGCGATTAGCAGGGAGATTATCTTGTACTACAGGGCATGAAAATGGGATTTCATAGCCCTGTATCCACGACAATACAACAGGATCACTCGTAAGCATTGACCATTGTTGATAATACTGTGAAAGCCTGCCGGCGTAGCTCACCGAGGAGGTGGAGGTGGAGGTGGAGGGGGCGGCGTCTAACGGCGGCTGCGACTCGACGGCGGCGGCGCTCGCTGTGATGTCCGCGAGGAGCTCGCATGCGGCGTCCTCGGCGCAGGCTCCCTCATCCTCTGAGTCCCCTTTTGCCTGCGACTCGGGGGAGGAGCCTTCCAGTTTAAATTATTCCTGGAAAATTGCGCTGTTGACGTGCCTGCGTTAAGTTTATTTTTGGCAGCCGGCTTAGATGCTGTTGCTGGAGCTGACTTCAGATCTGCACCCGATTTCGAAATAATTTTTGCGGTCTTAAGTGTATCGGCCAGGTTCGATCCGAATAGAAATTTATCTATTTTGGTATTTTGAAGCTGGTCCTTCATTTCTTTTTTTACATTAAATAGGACAAAATTGCGTCGTGTTATTGAGTCTGAATTTTGGCAGTCGCCCATGAGACGAGCAGTATCCATTAAAATCTTTATTAAGTGAGTGTCCTTCTCTTCCTTAGACAATAAGATTGTTAAGGCTTCACCGATACACGACATGGCACAACCAAGCCCCTTGTTGAAAATGTCTACCGTTTTATTAAATTTAGTTTAGTTCGTATGTGTATGAAAGTTTGTCTTTCGATTTTTATCAGGCGCTTCACTTAGCTATAAGCATTTTTTGTATCCCCCCTCCCCTCCGAGCTTCTTGCTCCTGGCTCTCAAGCCGAATTACACGTTTTTTACTACTCTGATTTAATCTTTAATTTATAAAATTCCTGAGTATTCAAGTCTTCGCAACATGGTCCTTCGAGCCGGATACAGATGAAGAATCAGCGAAAATAATAAGAAGAAACAAATACAAAGGATTTAATAGCTGTGAGTGTGGCGGGTGTGAAGGTCAACAAAAGGTCGACATCAAGATCAGGTCAAAAGTGATAAAAATCTAAGGACTTTTAAGTGCTAATTATCATATCTTCCTTTAATTATCACCCGGCACTCACGTTCAGGTAGTATTTAAGTGTAATACCTTCAATTACTAAGGTTAGTACCAGTGTTACCTATCTCTTTGTTACCAAACCTATTTAGTGATTTTCAGACTTGAGTTTTAATAATTTAGTTATTGTATTACTTCCTAAAGTATCATTAGCTGGTCAAGCTTCCTACTAAATATTTATTTTACTCAAATCTGCTTAATTTTTGTTCACTTACCTAGATTTAGGTCTTACATAGGTATTGGTGCCTAGGTAGCACATTGATGGTTAGGTATCTAACTTTACTTAATAAAAAGGAGTATTTATTCATTGTGTATGTGGTCACATTATAGTTTTGTTAAAATTCAGTTAATTTGATAAATTAAATGCAATTTTTGTCAAAAATATACAATCTAGGATTTTAGTCTAATTTGTCTGTAACATTAACTTCAATTCTTTATTGTATTAAATTCCAGGTTGCTTGACACCTTCCAAAATGACTGAAAATGAGGAGAAAGAGCTTATTCGCAAGAGAGGAAACCTTAAGGGGCAGCTTACCATTTTCATTAAATATTTAGATGATTTAAATATTTCGTCACTGTCTGTAATTGAGGTAAGGGAATTGCAATTGAGATTGGTTAAAATTCAGGCAATATTTCAACAATTTGATGATATTCAAATGCAATTAGAGTGCATTGTAGCCGATCCTGATAGTCAGCTTCTAGAACGAACTGATATAGAAAACCGTTTTTATCGTGCAATTTCTAGATCTCAGGATATAATAGATAATTACACGAAATCTGATCGTGAAGGCTCGGACTCAGGTGCTAGTGACAGAAATGATAGATTTTTTAGGCGAAAAAGCGTTCGAATGCCTCCAATTGAGTTGCCAAAGTTTAGCGGTGCCTATGAAAATTGGCTCGAATTTAGGGACACTTTCACCAGCCTTGTTCACGGCAACAATGGTTATGATGAGATAAGTAAGTTCCATTATTTACGTTCCTCGCTGGAAGGGTCTGCTGCTGAGGTCATAAAAAAAGTCGAATTCTGCGCGACTAACTATTCCACGGCATGGAATATTTTGTGTGAAAGATACAATAATAATCGGTTGCTCACTCAAAATCACGTAGCTTCGTTATTTAATATTTCCCAAATCACTAAGGAAAGTTCGTCGGCACTTAAGGGAATGATTGACCAATATAATAAAAATCTCCGTGCCCTAGCGGCTTTAGGTGAACCCACACAACATTGGGACACACTACTGATTTATTTCGCCTGTCAAAAAATTGACCAATCCACTTTTAGCAAATGGGAGGAGTTTAAAAGCACTTTAGACAAACAAAAACCGATTACATTTGACACGTTCATCACATTTTTGAGACAACGCGCTGATTTCCTTGAGACTTTAGAGTTATCATTACAAAATCAATCACCTTCGGGCAGCAGTCATGATAAAAAATCATCGACAAAATCTAAAAATAGAACTTTTACTTCGAACTCTAAAAATAGCTCGAAGTCTGATATAAAATCATGCCCTAATTGTCATTGCAATCATACACTGAATAACTGTCCACAGTTTCTTGCATTAACTAATGAAGCGCGACTTCAATTAATGCCTAATTTCAAGGTTTGTTTTAATTGCTTTAGCGCGGGTCACTACGCGAACCGCTGCAGTAAAACTGGTTGCAACTTATGCAAGCGCCGTCATCATACACTCATTCATATTCCTATAACTAGCTATAATACGAGCAATGCGTCCACGCACACCGCTACTGATAACATATCGCCGCCGCCGCCGCCGCCGCCGCCTCTGCCGAATCAGCCGCACGAGACATCGCATTCCACCGGCAACGGTCAAGCGGACCCACGTAAACAGGTTAACAACAATGTTGTTCTCTCGGCGAATGTTTTCACTCCATACCAGGGTGAGGTTTTGTTATCTACGGCTTTAGTTAAGTTGTTCGATGCGAATAACCGCGAACATATCGCACGCGCGTTACTCGATTCTGGCAGTACTTCGTGTCTGATGACCGAAAAAATGTATCAGCTGTTAAACCTGCCGACTACTTCTATAGATAAATCTATACTAGGTATAAATAATACCGAGTCGCACGTAAACAAGCTGTGTTGTGTGCGTATGTCGTCACTCAATGAAAAGTATGAAACAAAAATGCAGTGTTTTATTTTACCTTCTATCACCGGCGACTTACCTTGCAACAAAATAAAAATATCGGGTCTTAATTTACCGACTGATTTATGTTTAGCCGATCCCAATTTTTATTTACCTGCGCCCATTGATTTAATTATTGGTGCAGATATTTTTTGGGATATCATGGGGGCACAGCATGTCAGCCTCGGCCAGGGAAACCCGATATTGCACGAAACTAGACTTGGATGGATAGTTTCTGGCCCAACTCGTGGCCCTTATAGTTTCCCTATTAAATGTAATTTTGCGAAAATCGATAACCTTCAAAACCAACTTACGCGTTTTTGGCAGCTTGATGAAGTTAGCCCTCAGTTATCTGATTACTCGCCTGAAGAAAAATTGTGTGAAGAACACTTTATGAAAAACACAACCCGTCTTGATGATGGAAGTTTTTGTGTGAGGATTCCTCTTAAGGAAAACCCAGCTGTTTTAGGGGATTCTAGTCAAAGAGCGAGACATTGCTTTCTTTCCATGGAGCGTAGACTAAAAGGCAATGTCGGTAATATGTACAGAGACTTCATGTCTGAATATGAGAATTTGGGTCATATGACAGAACAGACTGCGTCAGATTCGAAAGAAGGTGCTCAATTTATAGCACATCATTTTGTGCTGCGCGAGAGCACTACAACGAAACTAAGAGTAGTTTTTAATGCTAGCAGTCCCACCTCCTCTGGAGTCTCTTTAAACAATATTCAGATGGTAGGACCTACTGTGCAGGACGACCTGCTATCAATTCTTATGCGTTTCCGGTTTCATAGGTATGTTTTATCTGCAGACGTAGAAAAAATGTACCGAACTGTCATGGTTCATCCAGATGATCGATACCTACAGCAAATTTACTGGCGTAACTCTCCACTAGAAACGATCAAGATCTTCCAGTTAAATACTGTGACTTACGGCACAGCGAGCGCGCCATTCCTCGCCACGCGTTGTCTGAAGCAAATAGGTCTTGACTGCAGAGATAAAACGATTTCTGATATCATAATTCACGATTTTTACGTCGATGATTTGCTGACAGGATGCGATGATTTTCAGGAAGCGAAAGGTATTTGTCAGAATCTTGCCTCTGAACTTGCTTCTGCTCGTATGAATCTACGTAAATGGAAGTCAAATGAACCCAAACTGGTCCCAGAACCCTCACAGTCATCCGTTGATTTAAACATTGGCGGTAATGAACCTAGCAAAGTGTTAGGCTTAGGCTGGCAGACTAACTCTGATGAGTTATGTTTTCCTATCGGAACTGACATTTCTAACAAAAATACGAAACGTGACATGCTTTCTGTAATAGCACAAATCTTTGACCCTTTGGGCTTATTATCTCCGTGTGTTGTTCGCATGAAAATGCTTTTACAAAGATTGTGGTTGCTGAAACTGTCATGGGACGATCAATTGCCGTTAGAAGTTAGTCAAGATTGGACTAAGGTTATTTGCGAACTGCCAGCACTGATGAACCTTCGCATTCCTAGGTTGGTAGTATGCAACTTATACAACTCTTTGGAGTTTCACATTTTCTCTGACGCGTCGGAACGTGCATATGGTGCATGCTTGTATGTACGCAGTACTAATGAGAACGGCGATGTGTCTGTCCGTCTGTTGATGGCCAAAAGTCGAGTAGCCCCGTTGAAACCCACCACTATCCCGAGGCTAGAGTTATGTGGTGCCCTCGTAGGTACTCGTCTTCACGAAAAGGTTAAAAACACACTTCGCATTCCGATCAAAAGCACAACCTTTTGGTCGGACTCAATGATTGTTCTTGGGTGGTTAAAGATGCTGCCTAACAAACTGCAACCATTTGTACGAAACCGAGTTGCAGAGATATTGGAAAATACCGGTGACTGCGAGTGGCGGCATGTTCCTACGGAGCATAACCCCGCTGATTTCGTGTCGCGTGGTGTTGGTTGCGACTCGATCCAGTCACTTGACCTATACTGGACCGGACCACGTTTCTTGCGTCATAGTCCGTCCACTTGGCCATCTGTGCCTGAGAGAGGAACTCTTACGTCACTTCCAGAGGTTCGACGTGAAGTATCGTTGCACACCACGGACGCAAACCAGTCTGCTTCTGAACCATTTATTCCTTTCGATAATTTTTCAAATTTGTCGAGGCTGAATCGCGCTATTGCCTATATGCTGCGCTTTGTCAATGCTTGTAAAAAGCAGCCTGCGACTACAGGTTATATTAATGAAACTGAGCTACGTGATGCTTTGAACTTGATTATAAAAACGTCGCAACGTGAATCATTCCCTGAATATCAAATGTTAATTGAAAAGCGTGAATTGCCTAAAAAGAGCCCTTTATTAAAGTTTAACGTTTTTCTCGATGAACATGGTCTGATGCGCGTTGAAGGACGTCTCGAAAATTCAAATTTTCCATATGAAAAGAAACACCCAATTTTAATACAGTCCACACATCGATTTACTCGCTTATTGTTTCAACACCAACACATTAAACTAATGCATGCAGGACCTCAACTCTTACTCTCGACCATTCGAGAAACCTACTGGCCGATTGGTGGTCGTAATCTGGCTAAAGCCTGTTACCACCGATGTGTTAAATGTAGTCGCGCAAAAGGTAAAATCGTCTCACCCTTGATGGGTAACTTACCTCAGCAGCGGATTACTCCAGGAGGTTACCCTTTTCAGGCAGTAGGAGTCGACTATGCAGGACCTATGTCTGCTGCTAGTCGTCAAGGTCGTGGATGTAGGATGGTGAAAGTGTACATACATACATACATAACATCACGCCTCTTTCCAAAGTGTACATCGCGATGTTTATTTGCTTCACAACTAAGGCAATTCATCTGGAGCTGGTTGGTGATCTGACTAGTAACAGTTTTTTACTTGCACTACGTAGGTTTATATCTCGTAGAGGGAAGCCTACTGATATTTACTCCGACAATGGCACGTCATTTGTTGGAGCTTATAATGAGTTGTCTCAATTTTTGCATTCCAATTGCAATTCTTTATCCGAAGTTTCAGCTAGTGATGGGATAAACTTCCATTTTGTGCCTGCTTTTTCTCCTCACTATGGGGGCTTATGGGAGGCAGGTATAAAGAGTACCAAATTTCATTTAAAACGGGTGCTAGGTAATTGTAATTTGACCTTTGAGGAGTTGTACACCACGTTAGTTCAAATTGAGGCTGTACTAAACTCGCGGCCACTCACGCCACTCTCGTCTGACCCTGAAGATTTCACGCCTCTCACACCCGGCCACTTCCTGATTGGTCGACCGCTCACAGCCCTGCCAGATCGTGACCTCCAGGACCGGTCTTCGAACCACTTGACCCGATTCCAGCGGATCGAGCAGCTTCGTCAGCATTTTTGGGCAAGATGGAGCCTCGAGTATGTGTCTGAGCTGCAGCACAGAACAAAATGGAGGACCAGTAACAATCCCCTGAATATTGGCACTCTTGTTCTTCTGAAGGAAGATAACCTCCCTCCACTGAAATGGAAGATGGGACGCATCGTGGCTGTTCATCCCGGTTCGGATGGAGTCAACAGAGTTGCTGATGTAAAGACTTCAACTGGCACCGTCCGAAGATCTTTCAGCAAGATTTGTCCACTGCCCATTTGTACAGAATAGTTTGGTTGAAAGCTGCATCTTTCAACGTCGGGGGGCATGTTGAAAATGTCTACCGTTTTATTAAATTTAGTTTAGTTCGTATGTGTATGAAAGTTTGTCTTTCGATTTTTATCAGGCGCTTCACTTAGCTATAAGCATTTTTTGTATCCCCCCTCCCCTCCGAGCTTCTTGCTCCTGGCTCTCAAGCCGAATTACACGTTTTTTACTACTCTGATTTAATCTTTAATTTATAAAATTCCTGAGTATTCAAGTCTTCGCAACACCCCTTTTGCTTTATCTCAATACCTTTGTCTCTCTTTAGTACCACTTCTGAAATGGCTGCTTTGATTTCAGGATTAAGAGCCGGCGCATCAATGAGCGGACAGTTAGCTGGTGGTAAATACCTTTCTTGCAGCTCCTTACGAGATTCCTTCGATAACCCGTTGGAAACTAAATGTTGAAAGCGCACGGCTAGATCTGCCTGGATTTCCTTGCCGTGTTCCTTCACAATGGAAGGGTCGTCCCCCAATAAGTTCAGTATTTCACTGTCAGCTTCTTGATTCACAGGCTCTGCTGTAGGCTGCTGATTCTCGTCCGTCATCTTCGGGTCGGTCTTATCACTTTCGGCGTTTTTATTGCCTGTAAAGTAGGTATATACCATACTTTATTACATAAGGTCTTCAATAAGACAAATAATTTAACATTAACAGTGAAGTGACAACCCGAATGGTTGCCCGCATCACAAAAAAACTGTGTTACAAGTAGTAACTAATTATTATTTAATTAGGTAATAAAAACTGTGAAGTGACAGCCCCCAGAAGCTGACCGCATCACTAGTATGTTTTCACGTGTAAACAGTAAAGTGACAGCCCCTCAAACTGCCCGCAGTACTAATATCATACGTGAATGAATCAGCTCTCATAATTTGAAGTGATAACCCCAAAAGTTACCCGCATCAAATACATAGTGCAAATGTAGGTACACATATTGCTCACTTCACTAACCTTTATTCCTTTCTGGACTCCCAGGCGGTGTACAAGCTGACGATGATCGCGAAGGCGTTTTGTCTTTGTTTCGACGTCTTGTTTCCTTTTCCTTTCGTTTCCTTAACTTTTTTTCCAGTTTACGTATCTTCTTTTGTAATTCTTCCGTATCACTTTCACTCTCATGTCGTTTCCTTTTTCCCATTATGTAGGAAAAACACTAAAACTTTATAAAACAGAAAATTGTAATAGAATTTATAAAAAAATTAAAAATGTATGCGAACTGGCTGAGCACTGAACTGTGAATGAGGCAACGTCAGAACTGTCAGTGCCAAGAAACCTATAAATACCCACATTTGGATGAATTATTTTAAAAAATGATAACATAAACAAAGAAAATACCCTCAACTTGTCAGTGTGCGTTCTGGCGGCACCGTCCTGTTACTACATGTATCTAATGCTAATCCTGAGGACGAAGCGTGAGTATAATAATCTATTAACAATTTAAAAATAAATTACATTCGCAGAATTACGCTTGGTATACATAAGTGGGTCATACATGTCGCAGACAATGCTTAAAATTTGTCTTTTGAATAAACATTTATTGATAAGGTTTTTTTATTTTCCTATAGATAGGTACAAAGTTAGAAATTTTTTGACTTTTCAAAAATTTATTACAATTTAAACAGTGTTACAAGAAATATCATCTGTCAAAATAAGACGTGGATGGCCAATAAAAAAACTACTTTCGCAAACATTATACTAACTATCTTAGAACAATGCGTCAAAAAAGTAATTGCTTACCTAGACTTGACCTACTTAAATAAACCGTACGGGCGGCTTGACGACACGACCGCTGCGCGTGATTTTCGCCGGTTGGTTATTGTCGTATACATTGCCTCGTACTGTTTGCTGCGCGTTCTCTGTGCTTGGTGACGCAACCGTGCTATCGGGTACGTTCAATAGGTACGCCGGTTTCAGCCTATCTATCGAGATGTTTGCCCGCCTGTTTGTAAGTTGCAGTTCGAAAGCCTTTAGACCTCTCTTGATGACCAAATATGGGCCGTCGTACGGTATTTTTAAAGGTCTCCGGACTGCGTCGTCTCTTACAAACACGTGGGTGCACGTTTGTAAATCTGGGTGCACAAAAAATTTGCGATTACACGAATGAGTGTCCGAAATTGGTTTTAATTTACAAATAGCGTCGCGTATGTTATCGATAACGCTATTTGGGTCACCATGCACAGGATCGGTTGTTGACTCGAAAAAGTCACTAGGTAATCGTAAAGTCTTACCGAATGTATATTGTGCTGGGCTGATGCCATTTTCACTGCGGCCCGCTGCACGTAAGCCTAAAAGTACCGTTGGTAGCTCGTCAACCCATGAGTCAGAGTCTAGACGTGCCCTCAACGATGCTTTCATGGCGCGATGCCAACGTTCTACTATCCCGTTTGCTTGAGGATGGTAGCTAGTAGTTCTTACCTTTTTTACCCCTAGGTACTTAAGCAATTCGCCGAACAGCTGGCTCTCGAACTGCCGACCTTGGTCTGAGGTAAGTCTTACGGGGCAACCGTAACGCGTGATCCAGCCGTCGTATATAACCTTTGCGACCGTTTCCGCGGTTATATCCGTGATGGGAAAAGCCTCTGGCCAACGCGTACCCCTGTCGATGATAGTGACGCAATACCTATATCCGTCTCTCGATATTGGTAGAGGTCCTACGATGTCTACGTGGATGTGTTCGAAACGATCTGCATGTTGAAATTGACCATACTCCGATATAGTATGTCTGTTGACTTTCGCTCGCTGACATTTGATACATGTTTTTGCCCATTTGCCTATATCGATGTTCATCCCTGGCCAAAAAAATCTTTCGCCGATTATTTTGCGCGTCGATCGAATGCCTGGATGGCTAAGATTATGTATGCTATCGAACGCTACTTTCCTGAATGTTTCGGGTAGGTAGGGTCTAGCACGTGATGTTGACATTTCGCAATAAATACTGCGGTCACAAGTGGGCAAAAATATGCTTCTAATAATCACCTTGTTGTTCGCTTTATCGCCTGCCTCGAGGTACTGAGTAATGTAGGTGTCAGATTTCTGCGACTCTGCTAGTTGCTCGTAGTCGAGAACTGTGGGACACGATATTGTAGCAATGCGCGATAAGGCGTCCGCTACGACATTGTTGCTACCACTTACGTGACGTATATCGGTTGTAAACTCGCTAATGAATAACAACTGACGGGTTCTTCTTGGTGTTTCAGAATCTGTACCTATTTTCGAAAAAGCATGTACTAAAGGTCGATGGTCAGTGTAGATAACCAATGGTCGTCCTTCGAATAACTTACGAAAATGTTTGATGGCGGCGTATATAGCTAGTAGCTCACGATCGTATGTGCTATAGCGCTGTTGTGTGTCCGATAAGCGTTTGGAGAAAAAACCTAAGGGCTTCCACACACCTTTATCTAGTTGTTGCAAAACGGCCCCGGTCGATGTGTCCGATGCGTCACAATTTAGTGCTAACGTCGTATCAGCACTCGGGTACGACAACGTGACTGCATTCTCCAGTTGCGACTTACATTCTTGAAACGCTGATTCTGCGTCCGGTGTCCAAGTTATCGGTGTTTTGTCGTTCTTTTTTGCGTTATGTAAATAACTTGTCAAAAAAGATTGACTTTTGACTGCGTGTGGTATGTGCTTCCTGTAAAAGTTAACCATACCTAAAAATCGTCGTAGATCGTTAACATTCTTCGGTTTTGGGTAGTCAACGATAGCCTTAACCTTCTCGTTGAGTGGTCGAATTCCGTCAGTTGAGACGTAAAAACCTACAAACTCTAACTCGGTTTGCCCAAAGCAACATTTGGCTAAGTTGATAGTTATACCGTACCTGTTTAAGCGTTCGAAGAGAAGACGAAGATGCTCTTTGTGCTGCTCCTCGTTGTCACTTGCTATTATGACGTCATCAATGTAACTAAATAGAAAATCTAAGCCTTGAAGAACGGTGTGGTGCATAAACCGTTGGAAGGTTTGTGCTGCATTCCTGAGCCCAAATGTCATTCTCGTAAACTCGAATAATCCGAATGGCGTGATGATAGCGGTTTTCTCTATATCAGCGGGATTAATCGGTATGAAGTGATATGATCTGTTTACATCGATGCGTGAAAATATTTTTTTACCTGATAATATGAAGGTGAAGTCGTGTAGCCGAGGAATGGGGTAGCGATCCGGTTTGGTGATGGCGTTCAGCTGCCTATAGTCACCGCATGGACGAATTTCTCCATTTTTCTTAGGTACGACGTGAAGAGGACTCGCCCACGCACTCTTGGACGGTCTGCAAATACCTAGATCCTGCATAAGCTGAAATTCGGCTTTTACCTTATTATATCGGTCAGGTGGTAACGGTCTAACCCTTGCATGAACTGGTGGGCCAGTGGTTTCGATGTGGTGTTGCACAGTGTGTTGCGGCGGATCCCTAAAAGAGACTGGTTTAGTTATTTCTGGGAACTCGTTTAATAATTCCCGATAAGGATGGCCTTCGTCTACAGTTTTGACAGATGGTTCAGAAGAGTCTGCAATAACATTAAGTTTTGTTACACTGTCGATCAACTTTTTTGAACCTAAGTCTACTAACAATCCATAATGGCAAAGAAAATCTGCTCCTAATATAGGTTGTTTAACACTTGCTATGACGAAAGTCCAACGAAACGCTCTCCTTAGGTTTAAGTCCAGTGTCATTGTATGAGTGCCGTAAGTATCGATTTTTGACCCGTTTGCTGCATACAACGTATAGTCACTAGGCCCGCAACTTAACTTGCGCTTCACTGAATTTACCGGTAACACAGATATATTTGCACCAGTGTCCACTAGAAAATTAAGACGACTTACGTGATCGAGTACACTAAGACGACGGTTTACTAAACCTATACAGCCTCCCGTCGTTGACTGTACGGCGTCTAGTTTTCCGGCTTGTTGTCGGTCGATTTCCAGCCACACGGTTTCCTGCATTTTTCAGCTTTCGCTCCGAATCGGTAGTGGAAATAGCATGGGCGCTTCGGGTCCCTGGATGAAGAACGTCCGTCGTTCGTGCGTCGGCTGCTCTGGGAACGTGACGTCCGCCCCCCAGGCGTCCTCTCACGCTGTCGACTGTTCCTTCGAAGTTCCGCTACTTCGATGCTTAGCTTCTGCACCATTTCAGCCAAGCTGCTGGAGTCCTGCTGCGATATGCCGGCTACGTCGATCGGTTTGCTCGTTTCCATCACTTTGTCCGCGACTGCAGCTAATTTTTCGCCGTCGGCGAGTGAGGTGGCGGCGAGCACGCTTCTGACCGTGACTGGAAGATGGTTCTGCCATAGAACCAGTAAGGCGTCTGATTTAATTCTGTCGCCCGCTAGGCTCTTCATATGCCGAAGGAGATGCGAAGGCTTTTGGTCACCCAGCTGCATGTCACTTATCAGCTTCTGTATGCGTCTGCTTTCCGACTCTTCATACACGCTCATCAAACGTTGCTTAAGAGCTAGGTACTTGCCAGTGCTCGGTGGTGTGGCCAGTAAATCCGATACCTGTTGGATTACCCGCTTGCCAAGTTTGGAGATGAGTAGCTGATACTTCGACTCGTCACTAGCCTTTTGAGGCGAAACCGCCGCTTCGTATTGTATGAACCACAATGCCGGTTGATCGGTCCAGAAGTCCGGAATTCGCGAAGCTACCGAAATCAGCACGACGTCAGGTTTCGCGTCCTGCTGTTGGTCCTGGTTCTGGTCTTGGTGCTCGTTCTCGTGGTCGTTCGACATTTTAAAGAACGCGGTAACTGGAGCGCGCCGATGAAAGATATGTGCACTACGTATAGATACACGATACCGGTATGTAAGTATGTTCCTACCTAGCTAGCCGTAAGTTGAGTCGCCCTCGATTACAAACTGCGCACGTTAAAGTCTATTCACACACAGGGAATCACCAATGTGGGACTGTGGCGCGGGTTGCGATAGATCAGAAGGATTTTAGGGTTTAGTGTTCGATGAAAAGACAGTTTGGCAGTTCACGAAAGTCCGAGTATATTGGCACAGAAATGAGTTACAGTTTAACAATTAATTTGCCCTTATGGGCCGGCTACTAGGTAGGACACGCGAGCGACGACTGAAGCGCTCTGCGAGGCGAGGCAAAAATGCTGACAAATAATTTTACATTAATGTGTGGGTTACACCCCTACAAATGTTAATTCTGAAGTCATAAACAAAAATAATCTTACAATACAAATATTCTTCAATACAAATATTCTTCTATTCTATATTCTACCCACTTTAATTAACATCATGTTTTATTTGAACTATTTTCTTATCGTCACTTCACTTTTGTTTTGTATTGTATTGGTAGTTCACATTTTTGTATAGTAATCTGTCAATGTCATGTCACTGTCACTTTCCGTTTGCGTTCCGTTTTTCCAGAATATTTCTTTGATTAACGTTTCGTTTCCTTGCGTTTCGTTTGTATAACTGGTACTTTTAAGATCCTTGTTGTATTTTGTCTTCCTTACTTCTTGACTTTTTTTCTGTTGGTTTTAATTTGCTTTGTAATAATGTAAGGTTTGAAGCCAATGATTAGAAGCAATCTTCTACCACACTGCTGGCGTGTAGTACGTATATTATTCTTATTCGTATTTATTTTTTGTTAGTCTTTATACCTAGTTTTATATTTATTAGTATATATTTAATAATTTATTATATATATTTTTTTTATCTATTTTAATTATTTATGTTGCATAGTTGCGATGATAGCAGTGACTCTGGAGGTGACGTCGGTTCAGACTTTTTCTCTGTATCTTCTTCCTCTGAAAGCAGTTTCCATAGTGCTACACAGTCCTTGGACTCCTTGTTAGTTGAGAGGTTTTCTCTGTTTTCGAAAAATTTTAATGTAGTTCACATCAATGCGCAGAGCATACCTGCACACTATCCTGACTTGTTGTCCTCCTTTGGTGACAACAAGAACATCCACGCTATGTTGGTGTCGGAAACTTTCTTAAAACCTTGTCTTCCCTCTACTTCCTATTCCATTCCTGGTTTCCACATCATCCGCAATGATAGGACTGGCAAGGGTGGCGGCGGCGTAGCAATATACCTCAGAAGTCACTTTCCTTTTAATATCGTGTCAAGGTCTCCTTCAGAGTACTCCGAAACCTCGGAGCATCTTTTTATTGAAGTGTTACTTAGTCATCATAAAATCCTTCTGGGTGTATTATACAGTCCGTCTATGCGGATTGATTACTTTAATAAATTCGAGTCTCTATTGGAGGTTCTGGTTCCTGCGGTTGATCACACCATCATTATAGGAGATTTTAATACATGCCTTCTTAAGCAAGACTATCGGTCATCCCGGCTGTGTTCAATCGTAGATTCCACGAACCTCAATATACTGCCGCTTACAGCCACTCACCAGGCTCCCGGTTGTCAACCATCCTTGCTTGATCTTGTCATTGTCTCCTCTCCGGACCACGTCTCTTCCCACGGTCAATTTCTCCTACCACGACCTCATTTTCCTGTCCTACAAAATCCGGTGTCCTAAACCTAAACCTCGTGTGGTCATGCAGCGTAGTTTTAAAAGTATCGACACTGTTGCTTTCCTGAGTGACCTTAGTAACATTGACTGGGACGCGGTGTTTGATGCGCCGACTATAGATCTCAAGATGGAGATATTTAACTCTCTCCTTATACAAATTTTTGATATTCACGCTCCTCTTCGTCCTGTCCGGCTCAAACATCTCCCCGCTCCCTGGCTTACGGATGGCATTAAGGCCATTATGACCAGGAGAAATGTTGCTAAGGCTAAATTTCGTAAGGATCCTTCCGATGAAAACCGCTGTCGGTATAGGGAACTACGTAATCGTTGTAGCAGAATGTGCAGGGATGCGCAGCGTCGTCACATACACTCCTCTGTTGAAAATGGCGACCCTGCTAAGGTTTGGTCTTTTCTAAACTCGCTTGGTATAGGTAAATCCAAATCTTCATTCCAGCCTAATATGGATCTTGATTCCCTTAATCGCCATTTTACAACATCCTCTCCGATTCCTTCAACGCTCAAACAAATCACACTTCAATCTTTGTCTTCCCTTCCTGCTACGCTATACAATCCTTTCATTTTTAGGTCTGTTACCGAGCGAGAAGTTGAAAAACATATACTTGCTATTCATTCGAATGCCGAAGGCATTGATGGCATAAGCCGCAGAATGATTGTTCTTGGACTTGAATTTTTGTTACCTGTTATCTGTCACATTTTCAACTTCTCGCTTAGTACCAGTACTTTCCCTAGCTGTTGGCGTCAGACAGCAGTTATCCCCATTCCAAAAATTTCAAATCCTTCGATACCCTCACACTTTAGGCCTATTTCCATCCTCCCCTTCCTTTCAAAAGTCCTCGAACGCCTCGTCCAACACCAACTTAGTGTGTTTGTTAATACAAATAATGTCCTTAGCCCTTTCCAGTCTGGTTTCCGCCCTGGCCATAGTACTGTTACTGCTCTAACTAAAGTGTCCGATGACATACGCTTTGGAATGTCGAATCAACAGGTCACAGCCCTAGTGCTGCTAGACTTTAGTAATACCTTCAACAGCGTTGATTTTGACATTCTACTAGCAATGTTAAAATCTCTCTCTGTCTCGGACTCTGCAGTAGAGTGGTTCCACAGTTACCTCGTTGGACGCCGACAGCGTATCCGCGTAGACAACAAATTATCTTCCTACTGCGATGTAGTTGCCGGTGTTCCCCAGGGCGGTGTCCTCTCCCCTCTCCTATTTTCTATTTTCATTAATTTCCTGACTCCCTTCCTATCCTGTCATTACCACCTGTATGCTGACGACCTGCAAATATATTCTCGAGCCTCCACTGATGATATCGACGTCTTGATTTCCAAACTTAACGATGACCTAGCTACTGTATATAGATGGAGTCAATCGCATGGCCTTATCGTCAATCCTGATAAGTCACAAGTTATCATCATTGGAGGCTCGAAACAGATTTCACGGCTCAACTTCGATCTGATTCGACCTGTGACTTTCAGTGGTGTCACTTTGCCTTTTAGCAAAGTGGTTAAAAATCTTGGGGTTCTTTTCGATAGCACTCTCTCTTGGGCTCCGCACATTACCCAAACCAGCAGAAAAGCCTTTGCTGCTGCTGGATCGCTAAAAAGGTGGAAAAACTTGCTCCCCGTGAAGACTAAAATCGAACTTGTGCAATCCCTACTTTTTCCGATTCTGGACTACGCAGATGTATGCCTCATTGACCTCAATGAGGACCTGCTCAATAAGCTACAACGCTTGCAAAATATGTGCATCAGATTTATATATGGGTTGCGTAAGTTCGATCATGTGTCTGAATACAGGAGCAAGTTAAAATGGCTTCCTATTAGGTTGCGCCGTGAAGAACACGTCCTGACGCTTCTGTACAATGTTCTGTATGACCCACGCACTCCTTCCTACCTTAAGGAGAGCTTCCAGTACCTAGGTGCTGACCGCTCGCGTGTCTTTCGATCGAAGTCTGACAACATTTTGCGGGCTACATTAACACGGTCGGGCTACTACAAGGAGTCTTTTGCTTTAAAATCTGCTCAACTGTGGAATAATTTGCCCTCTGAAGTTCGTCACTCCGAGTCGCTTTGCTATATTTTCAAAACAAAACTGCATAATTATCTCCTAAGTCGTTCCTCTTCTGTTTGCAACTGAGTATACATGTATTCGTAACACTATAGTTATATATATGTATATTTATATTTATTTGTTTATATTTTTGTATTTATTTTATATTTTATTTATATATATATATGTTTTTGTATGCAATTTTTAATTGGTACACTACCTGCTGTGATTATTTATGTATGTCTTTTCCTCTATACAAAGGTTGTCTGGTAGAGATCGCTCTCAGCAATAAGACCGCCTTTGCCCACTATAACTAACCTTAAGTGTTTTTCTTTGTGTGTTCTTGTGTTTATGTGTGCAATAAAGAATTTATTCATTCATTAATTCATTCATTCATTCATTCTTCTCTTCTTCAAGCGTTGACTGTGTCAGGAAAGCAATATGAAAGACTAAGTAGTATGTGTGCGTATAGTCAAGGAGTTCCTTCATATATTATTATGTTTATGTGGGATAAGCACGTTTCTCACATGGATTATACTAATTATAGGCCCATAGCCATACTATCTGTTATTAACGAAATCGTAAAAAAAATACAATCACTACAAATTAGATTTATGTAAAAGCTTGTGGATAAACGTGTTAATGAAAATTGTAGGTCAAACTATGAAGCTTTGTTTATTAAGTGTAAAATGCTACCGGTCAATGAGAAGGTATTGCAGGTTAGGTTAGGTTAGGTTAGGGCGGAGCATACGCCACCACAAATGGTCTCTATGCATGATGTGGCTCCGGATGACGAAACGTCTGCACCAGTCACCGACGGAGAGCTCAGGGCTGCCATTTTGAAAATGCGGTCCAAAAAGACGGCTCCGGGGCCAGATGGGATACCTGGAAGTGTTTGGGCCCTCGCCCTGGGCCCCCTGATAGACCGACTGAGGGGGCTTTTCGATACCTGTCTGAGCTCGGGCAGCTTCCCTCAAGTCTGGAAAGAGGGAAGGTTGGTCCTCCTTAAGAAGCCGGGGCGCCCGTCAGAGTCTCCCTCTGCCTATCGCCCAATCGTTTTGCTGGATGAAGCGGGAAAGCTGTTTGAGCGTATTCTGGCTAACCGCATCATCCAGCATTTGACGGTAAATGGCCCGGACCTAGACGATATGCCAGATCGATGCCATCGCTTGTGTGAAGACCTTCGCTGAGGAAAGTGTGGCACGGGGTGGAGTGGCATTGGCGGTATCTCTCGATATCGCTAATGCTTTCAACACTCTCCCATTTAGCTGTATAGAGGAGGCGCTACACTACCATCGCGTGCCCCTCTATATCAGACGGGTCCTTGAGGCGTACCTGAGAGGCAGGTGCGTCCTCTACCAGGGTGGAGACGGAAGAGTCCGGCGCAGAGAGGCCAGGTGCGGTGTTCCACAGGGTTCAGTCCTTGGGCCGCTTCTGTGGAACATTGGATACGATTGGGCACTGCGAGGTGAGCTGCCCTCCGGAATGCGTCTCGTCTGCTATGCGGATGACACGTTGGTTCTTGCCCGAGGGGCCAATTATGGTGAAGCGGCACAACTGGCATCAGATGGAGCCGAGATTGTCGTGTCGCGAATCCAGCGCCTCGGCTTGAGGGTGGCCGTCGAGAAGACTGAAGTTCTATGCTTCTATGGACCGCGGAGGAGGCCGCCTGCTGGTGCCAGTATAATGATCGGTGGAGTGAGTGTCGGGATCGGATCCAAGATGAAATATCTTGGACTCGTCCTCGATAGGAAGTGGGACTTCCGAGAACATTTTCGGCTGCTGGCTCCAAAACTCATCGGGACAGCAGCTGCTCTCGGAGGTCTACTTCCAAATGTGGGAGGACCAAATGTGGGGTGTCGCCGCCTCTACACTAGTGTAGTGCGCTCCATGGCACTTTATGGAGCGCCCATCTGGGTTGATGCCCTCTCTGCCCAAAACAGGGCAGAGCTGCGCCGCCTGCAACGCATAATGGCGACGCGGGTGACTAGAGGGTATCGCACGATTAGTTTTGAGGCGGCGTGCGTATTAGCAGGGTCCCCACCGTGGGATCTGGAAGCGGAGATCCTGGCAGAAATTTATGCCAGGAAGCTAGAGGCCCTCAACGAGGGAGTACATCCTCCTCAGGAGGAAATCGAGGCCTGGAGGGATGAGGCGCGGATTGTTCTGCTCCAGAAGTGGAGCCTGCGCCTCGAATCTCCCTCTGCAGGCATCAGGACGGTGGAGGCGGTCCGCCCGCTCCTCAAAGAGTGGGTGGACCGTAAATTCGGTGGGCTGACCTTCCGGCTGGTGCAGGTACTGACCGGACATGGTTGTTTTGGCCGGTATCTGCACCACATAGCTGGCAGAGAACCGACTCCTGCTTGCCATCACTGTGACTGCGCCGAGGACACAGTGCAGCACACAGTGGTGGAATGCCTTAGATGGGCGGAGGAACGTGCTGCCTTAGTGGCGGTAGTGGGTGAAGATCTCTCGCTGCCGGTTGTTGTTCAGGCAATGGTCGGCAGCAAGAGGTCTTGGGAGGCCATGGTCTCCTTCTGTGAGTCAGTCATCTCGCAGAAGGAGGCCGCGGAGCGGGATAGAGAGGATAATCCTCTTTCTCACCCACTTCGCAGAAGGCGCAGAGGGCGTAGGAGACGGGAATACGCCCGTCTTCCGTCCTAAGCGTAGGCCCGCGGTCGGCGGGCCGGGGAGTCCGTCGGTCGCACTAAAAGGGCAGTGAGGGGGCGACGTCCGATGTGTGCTTAGACGTCGCCTAGGTGAGGGAGCCTCTCCAGAGGCTGTCGCAGGGTGGGTTGCGAAAGTAGTGCGAACGTACAGTGCTCGTGACCCACCCGAAATGCGAGAGTGGCACACGGTGGTGTTTTCAGTGGGTGCAAGCCCCACATAACCGTACCGTTTCCCCGAACGGTGCGGTATGCGTGGGCATTTTCACCATCACAAAAAAAAAAAAGGTTAGGTTAGGTTAGGTTAGGTTTTTTTTGTTTTTTATTACTACTACCTCCAACATAATCAGAGCCTATTTTAGCTTCTAACCTTTTCATTCCAGTTCTCGCAAGTATGCCTCTCGCACTTTTTTTGCTTCATACAAGATCTTTCTTTCTTTCATCTTCTTTCTAACTTTATGGGTGGGATTCCCATCTAACTTAATCTGTTCTTACTATTCTAATTATTACTTATATTTCTGTTTTTAGGGTTCCGTACCTCAAAAGAAAAAAACGGAACCCTTATAGGATCACTTTGTTGTCCGTCTGTCTGTCTGTCTGTCTGTCTGTCTGTCTGTCTGTCTGTCTGTCTGTCTGTCAAGACCCTTTATCTCACGAACGGGTAAAGGGATCAGGTTGAAATTAATACCATATATTAGGATCCATGAACCACACAAGATCTGAAAATTTAAATTTTTTACAACGACGCAATCAAAAGATATGGCATTTTATGTCCTCATCTCCATACATTTATTCAAAAATGAAAAACCTACAGGGTACTTCCCGTTGACCTAAAATTATGAAATTTGGCAAGAAGCTAGGTCTCACAGTACAAATAATGGGAAAAGTCTGAAATCATTAAATATTACAACTTTTCACACAACTAATTTTAACCAATTGTGGTGAGCTCCCGTTTCTAGAACATTCATATAAGAGAGGGGTCAAGTTGGATGGTTGTTGAGGCGATTTTTGTTTTAGTTCTATTTAAAAACGGGAACACTTACAAACTTGAAAATAGGTATGTTTATAGGGCATAGGCTATAAAATAACAACAAATAATAAAATTTGGTCAAGCGCGTGTCGGACTCAAAAAATCTAGCACATTAACTTACTGAAATTTCAACTAATACAATTATGTTTATGTGGTGGTACGGAACCCTCAGTGCGCGAGTCCGACTCGCACTTGGCCGGTTTTTTTTATTTGTCATCTACTTTTTCCAGGAAAATAAGGTTGACAACAATTTTTTATTTATGCTTCTTCTATACATCATTATCTACTGCTTACATACTAATCTTATTCTTACGTATAGGTACATTGTTATGCTTATCCTAATATTAGACATAATATTATGTAAGCATATTTTCTTAATTACTTTTGTTACGTTTTACAACCCTTTCTATTATTTTTGTGCAGTTATTTATTAGTACCTATATCTCTATCGTTGCTCATCATAACCTCTTTTATGTTGTCATGCGTAATTTTTGTGCTTAGTAGTTGTTCGAGATCAAGGTTAGGTTAGGTTAGGTTAGGTTTTTTTTTTTTTTTTTAAAAAGTGTATGCCACTGGTTATCCTCTGACATGGGGGTCAGAGACTTTTTCAGCTAGACACGGACTTGCCATCACATATTTTTTTTTTTTTGTCCATAATAGGTTTGTGTGGGTGCGGGACTCCGGATTTTCATACGGGAGTCCCGCCAGTGTTAGTACAGTTTTCTATTGTTATAAAAACTATTCTAATACAAGCCAGGGATTGGGATGGGGTACCAATGTCTTTTTTATTTACATTTAAATCTTACACTCTTTTTTACAGTCTTTGTTGTAACTAACTAGTCATTTAAATAACTTTTCTTTTTCTTACTGTATTGTTAATGCCTATGCTAATTTTAATGTAACATCATTTTACATAAACAGCATAGTATTATCTACTTTTATTTCTCTTATTGACTATTTCACATACATATTTGCAATATTTTATCAAGTATTTACGACTATCATTGCTTGCTAGCCATTCACTTAATTTACAAGTGCTGATTGAGTCTCCCACTTCCTGCTCAAGTTCATACCTCTTTTTGCCGAAAATGGGGCACTCAATCAGCAGGTGCTGGATGGTTTCGATCTGATTCGGCTCACATGCGCACGATGGGCTGTCCTTGCACTTAAATCTATTTAAGTACTCGGAAAACCCACCGTGCCCCGTCATCACCTGTGTCAGCGAGTTAGTCGGTTGGAGCTTTTTTATAAGTTTGTAGGCAGTGATGGCGTTTGGGAGAAACATCTTGGTTACTGAAGCAGTTTTCCCAGTTGTGTACCTTATATTCCAGGTTTGTAGTGTATTTTCCCTTATCTGCTTTTTAACGTAGGATACGGGACATTGGTCATAATGGGGTCTTATTTTGGACTTAAGTGCTGCCTCCTTGGCGAGTTCATCCGCACGCTCGTTTCCTGCTAAGCCGGCATGTGCCTTAACCCAAAACAAGGACACAGCTTTGTTTTGGGTCAAGGCTTCCGCCAGATTCTTCCGGATTTTGGCGGCTAGAGGGTGGGGAGAGCTCTGGCTTGTGACTGTTTCCAGCGCTGCCCTCGAGTCACTGTAAACGCCAAATCTCACCTCTTTGCGCCTCAGGATTTCCTCTGTGGCCCTGCATATTGCCAAAAGTTCTGCTTGGTACACTGTACAGTAGGACGATAAGCAAAGTTTGATAGTTTTTGTCTCGGCTTCGCCATTCCACAGTGATAGTGCTGCCCCGACTCTGCCTTCAATTTTGCTACCGTCGGTGTAAATGCGCACGGCCTGAGAGTTTTGGCTATATGTTTGACTTGGATCATCCAGTTTGTCAAATGTCAATTGCACTTGCGCCGCTGGGTGCGGGGACTCCGTAAACGCCGTTGGACTTTCCACTTCTCTATCTCCCAGGTCAGGCAAGGATATCCCTTTCTTCGCCTCGTACAGTGCAGCTGCTTCCAGTATCCTGAGATCAAGGGGCAGAATTCCGGCCAAAACCAGTGCAGCGTTTAGTGACACAGTCCTGTACGACTTACAAATTTTTTGTGCGAAGCCTCTCTGTACTGCATTGAGCTGCTTTTGTATCCCTATCTTTTTCACAGCTTGCGCCCACGCACTAGCGGCATACATTATGATTGGCTCCACTGTTGCGACATAGATGATACGTATCACGTCAGGATTTAGTCCCCAGCTTACTTTTGCGGCTCTCGATAGCTGCTTATACACGTTGAGTGATTTCTTGCAAACGTTTGCAACGTGTGGGCCAAATGTCAGACCGTCATCAATTGTAAGTCCCAGGATTTTTATTTGGCGCGAAATTGTTATCCCGACTCCCCCCATGCTGAGTCGCGGTGTGTCATACTTCAACTTTTTGGTTAATACCATGGCGCAAGTTTTGTGTGGCGCAAATTTTAATTTGTTTTTGATACCCCACGCATCAACATGTGCGAGTGCAGCATTTGCCTTTGTCTCTATTTCAAGTGCCGTCGCGCCCTCAAATACAAGTACGACGTCGTCGGCAAAGGCCTGACAATGATTGCCACCACTGGTGAGCTCCTTTAAGAGTGGGTCCAATAGTAGGTTCCAAAGGATTGGACCCCCAATGGAACCCTGTACGCATCCTTTACTGGTGTTCCTCTTCTGCTCTTCACCGGCGTATCTTACGGCCACTTTCCTATTCTGCAGATAGCTATCAATCATCCTTCTGATATTTACTGGACAGCTTTCCTCAGCCAATCGTACTTTGATTGCTGGCCACCAGGCACTATCGAAGGCTCCCTCTATATCTAGGGATACAAGCACAACGATCTTTTTTCTACTAATTCCATCTTTGATGTGCTGTATCAGATTATAGAGGGAGTCTTCCGTGCTTTTCTGGGGCATAAACCCGTATTGACGAGTACTAATCCGGGGTATCAGATGCCATTTCAACCTGCCTACGATCATCTTCTCCAGGACCTTTCCCAACACTGGAAGTAACCCGATGGGCCTATATGACTTGGGACTGGAGTAGTCTTGCTTGCCTGGTTTTCTAAGGATGACCACAGTGGCCTCCTTCCAGATATCTGGGAAATATGCCAATTCCAGGCATTTGTTAGCCATAGCGAGGAAAATTGACGGGTTCTGGGAAATCGCCCTAAGGCAGATATCCGCTGTGAAACCCTCAGACCCGGGAGCCTTCTTCGGATTGAAACTCTCTGCCGCTGTTTGTAGTTCCATCATTGCAAACGGTGGATCATGTTTTTCACCATTCATCCATACGTTTACATTTTCGGCATGCTGTCGTGTTCGGCGGTGATCTGAGTTGTCTTGCTCCATTAGATCCTCCGGGTAGAAGGTCTCCGCGAGGAGAGCCACTGATTCTTTTGTGTTTAACACATCACCATTTTTCATTAGTGGTATATCCTCATGTCTTTTTGACGTTCTACCTGTATTTATCACCCTGTAAATCCCTTCCCATACTCCTTCTTTTTCCTGTTTCTCGCAGAACTGCTTCCAACTGGACGTCAGTGCTTTTTTGGCCTGGTTTTCATATTCTTCCTTGGCTTTCAAATACTCAGCAACAACTTTCTTCCTTCGGACTGGAGCTGCGCAGCGTATACGGCGCTTCTTGGTGGTGACTCCCCGTTTCATGGTCTCAAGTTCTTCGGACCACCACGGTATTGAAAGTGTTGTATTATGATTTTTGATAGGTATAGATTCTTTGCATGATTTTGTAATATTTTTTGTGTCTTGTTTAATAAGATTCTCCAGATCGTTTTTATTATTGATATCCCCTATATTTTCCGGATTAATGTTTGACTCTAATCTAAACTGGGCCAGTTTATCATTAAATTGGTTCCAGTTTGCTTTTTTGGTGTTGTATATTCGAGTGGTTCTGCTGATACTTGTTCCTTTACTTCTTTTGAGTTTTATTTCGAAAATAATACCGTTGTGGTCCGAGCTCGTGAGACCACAATCCACTCTCCATTCATCCACCAGGTCGAGCATGTCCATAGAGCAAGCTGTAACGTCCACATGGCTTGAAAATTCCTTGTTGCCTCTTATTGTATAAAAAGTAGGCGTGTCCCCAACATGGAGAACTTGGAGGTCCAGTTCTTCAATCGTCCCAGCCAACTCCTCTCCCCTACTGTCAATTTTTGTGCTCCCCCACCAAGTACTCTTTGCATTTGCATCTCCTCCAACGATGAGCTTTACTGATCCTATTTCATCACGGATTTTCTCAAGTTGCTCCAGGTACGGGCCAAGGGGTTGATCTGGTTCGAAGTAAAATGATACTGCTGCAATTTCCCAGGCACTGGTTTGGATCTTCACCACAACTATGTTATTTGTGGTGAGTTTTGGGCACTGAATAACGTTGAAATCGGGGTTGAATATCACTATAGCAGATTTAATAGGCCCATTTCCATGGCAAGTGCCTTGGTAAATTCTTGCTCCTCGGTAATCTTTCATTTTTCCTGTACTTCCCACATAGGGTTCTTGGAGCATTGCAACTGCGATTTTTCGTTTTTTGGCCTCCAACATAAGTTCATTCGTGGCCAGTTGTTTTCTTTGGAGGTTTGCTTGAGCAAACGTGTAAGAGGCAGCGTGTGTGAGACTACTTATTCCATTGCTGCTTGGCACCACCTTAGCAATATGCTATCCTGGATCTGGCCAGTGTATCCCACTTCTTTCGTACCGGACACTCCGCACTGAAGGCGTTATGTTCCACAGAAGCAATTTTGGCATGCACACAGTTGCAGCATGTTGGGGCTTCGCCAGTGACCAGGCTTTCACATTCTGCTTTTAAGTGAGGTCCCCCGCAGTGGCTGCATTTTTCTATGGTTTCAGTGCAATGACGCCTTCCGTGTCCATAGCCAAGGCACATGGAACACTGAATAAGCGGTGACTGGTCTGAGACTCTCACTCTTTGTATGTCAATATAGACCATCTCCTTTTCAACCATGCGTTTCCATATTTTGGGGGAAACTCTTAGTATTATGCTGCTGGTGTGAGGGTTTCTCGACTTTCTTCTATAGCGTACCTCCATTGTAACGTCCTCTTCGTTGAGGCCACTAAAAACATCTCCATTTTGGTTCCTAAGGGCTCTTAGGATCTCTTCGTCACTATTATATTGCAATACATCCTTCAGGACCAAGAGTGGGTCCTTGTTCTTCACTTCCTCAACTATAAGGTAGTTGCCTGTCTCGTTTTCCAGCCTTTCCTTTATTCTCTTTCTGTCCTCCTCACTTCGGCATCCAACTATTACTTTCCTATTTTTAGCTTTTCTTACTTTGTCAACAGCTAAATTGCCCTCCTTGGCTCTTACCGCCTTCCTCACTCTTTCTATGATTTCCTCCCCAGTCTCTGTTTCGTCCTTGGCGGTGATAATCACCGAGTGGAGAACCGGGTGTTCAGGGGGTGGTTTCTTTGGTGCGCCGGCCGCAACACTAGCATAGGTTGCTTTATTCATTTCTTCCTCATGTTTGTCCAGAGTTTCTCCTAACTTTTTCATTTTCTCGTTATTCTCTCTTATGAGATGGCTGTGCTCCATAAGGAGTTTCTCTATCCCCTGGTTATCCAAACAAGGCTTCTTGTTATTTTGTAGCAGCAGTTTCGTGTGTTCCTCAATACGCTTTAATATAGGATTTGCGTTTGAGTTGATCAGGAAGGTGGTGTCAGTAGCGGTGGTTTCTGGCTCCGCCCTTGTAATGATTTCCTCTGTCTCCTTATTGATGTTTTTAATCTCTGTCTCCGCTTCTTCCACGAGCTGGTAAAGTCGATCAAGTGCCTCCAGAACGGCGGCTTTAATGACTCTACTAATATTATTGGAGTTGTTCATATTAGTTTTACCTTTGTCAAGAGCTGCCTTCGCTTCCTTCAATCTGTTTGCATATTGGTTCTGGGTGCTTTGACAAGCTCCTGAGGCTGTCTGCTGAGGAAATGTCAATTTTATTTGTGTACTCACAGGGCCAGCCTGTGTAGTCATGTTTGTCAAAGGAGAGGTGGAGTCAGTTTTCCCGGCTTCCCACCCACTTTCGCTACGTCTTACATTTGAATCAGTCTTTGCAGATTTAGAAGGAGACTTATCGGCAGTCTTCTTTATTGGGGTTCTATGTCCAAACATTCTAGTGTCCGTGAAATACACAATAAGTGTGATGGCAATGTCAAATGAAAATATTTCTTTCTAGAAAGGTGTCAAAAATTGCAAATATTTATGTATACTTGTGTTGTAAAAGGATGATCATTAAAAATTTTGTAACAGAGTACAAGGTTATCTTATGACTAGAACTGTTCTGTTTGTAAAAGCAGAGCAGGGTCCTACAACTATTAACAAATAAAATATCTGAATCAAAGTTTATACCTAATAAGGTACATACAGTACGAATTTAAGTTTGTCCCCGTTCAAATACTAAAAACAATATTTACGACTCTACTATACTAGGAGCCAGTCTTAGGTGAAAAAGGAAAATAGAATAATGTACGCGGGGCAAACGTTTAACTCGCCAATAAAAAGAAATTTCAAAAAAAATTTCAAAGATGTCGACTCTACCATGAAAATAAAAATTTGCTCTACATAGAGTCGATTTGTTGCGCTTAACCCAAAGCTCTCGTCGTGCCCTCCACAATGATACAAAACTCGGGTACTCTAGCCCTACTGGTCTGGGAGTAAACCGGGTTTAAATTATTCCAAGATGGCGGCTGAAAAATGGTTGAAGTGGAATATCTCCCGAACCACTGGGCCGAATATACCCGTGTCCGGGTTTCCCGCAAAGAGCTCGACGAGACCTATCCGCTAGGTTAGGTTTCAGGCCTGAAAAAATCAGGGTCCTGAAAACTGAAAATTACAGTTTCTTCCGAAAGAACAGGCAGAGGCAAGGTCAGAGAAGCAAATCCCAGTCCTCTACGACCCCCCGTTGCGGAGATACAGACGTTCAAACTTCAGTTTGACAGTTCGAGAACTGTCAAAAGTGAATTTCGAACGCCTATAACTCGGCCCGTACTGGTCGCAGAATAATGAGACTGGCGTCCCCGAACTCGTCCCAACCCAATCCTTCGGCTGAAAGTGCTTTCAGGGGCCTGAAATATTTTGTCTCCAAAGCGCACATAAAGTGGTGATACCTGTAGAGGGCGTGCCTCTTAACCCCCAACCGAAAACCGCAACTCTCTACGATTCTCGGCTGAGAAGATATGACGCTCTGAAAACAGGTTTGACAGTTGCCCAACTGTCAGTGATGATGTTTGACGGACGATAACTCCGGTTCTACTCGTCCTAGAAGGACGGGGTTTTCTTTGGGCAACTGTGCAACACCTACTTCACCCCTGAAAGCAGTCTCAGTCCAAAAAAATTTTATGCGCTGAAAGCGCCTGAAACTGAACTTTTCCAAAAACTGTCTATCGGCTCTTATAAATACTGAAAACCACAATTCTGTGCGACTTCTGGTTGTCGTGTTTTGGCGATTTGAACTTTTCACCCAAAAAACCAAAATGGCGGAAAAAAGCCAAAATCGCCAAATTAAAGGTTTCTAACCCCGAGATTGGGTTTAAACAATGTGCCTAAGGCATATAAAGACAACCCCGGCGTCAGAAATGATGTAAATATATTAAATATTAAATAAAAACAAAAAATCACTAAAAATTTAATAACTAAGGAACCAGAAGGGTTAAAAATATAGAAAAAATATGATAATTTAAAGAAAAATGAGCACTTTCTACTACTAAAATTAAAAATTAAAATTTGATTATTTTTGAGCATTTAAATTTGGCTTTCAGTATTTTTCACGAATTTTAATATAAAAATAAAACTAGTAGCGCTAAAAATCTAAAAAATTCAATAATTACTCCTTACTTAAGCGCGCAAAAGATAGCAATTGAATTTCTTTAAATTTTTTATCACAAAAGTAGTAATAAGGGTCTGTATTTCAGAAATTCAATTGCTATTTAAAAATTTTGTGCAATACATAAAATTATAAAACTTGCGTTTTCTTCCCTTGGATGGAGAGGAAATTGTTGATGCTGAATTTCAAAGTCCTGATGCAACTGGAACGGATTTTCAGACCATGTGCTTTTTCAGATTTCTTGAAATATCTTGAAAACGCCTGAAGATATAGTTCTAGAAGTAATGCCAAAAAGTGTAGGACCTTAGTGCCCCCCAGGTGGCATAAGAAAATAGGGAGGTTCAAGTCCAAGTTGCGCAGCGCATGCCTCCAAAGGTATATTCCTCGCAATATAACCTCAAAAACTCCGATTTTCTGGGAAAAAGTCCTTGACCCGATGATTTCCGGCTAGTTCTGTGCAATCCAAAAGGTCGGTGTCACTTTTACGCACACGACAACACTTAAATCACTGTGATCGGATCACTTTAACCCACTTTTTTGAATTTTTAACTGCGGAGCACGTGTAAAAATGATGCGTTCGGGGCGGCAAACAGAGCGCAACTCTGGTTAGGTTAGGTTAGGTTAGGTTAGGTTAGGTTAGGTTAGGTTAGGTTAGGTTTTTTTTTTTTTTTTTTTTTAAATAAATTCTACTACTCCGCAGACAAATCGTCCGCGCCTTTTTTTGATTTGTTTCTCTTTATTGTTTGATTGCTCTTTTACAATGTATAAATACTCTTTATCACCACTTAAAATTAAAGGTTAGCATGCAATTTTTTTTTTTTTTTTTTTTTTTTCTCACTTATTGTTTTGATGTTAAAACATTCTTTTCGTCATTGTTATTCTTTTAGTGTTTTTTTTTTTTTTTTTTTTTTTTTTTTTTCCCATATTGTTTATATTTAACATGCTTAATCTAGCAGACGGTAGCTAGTATATCACACCAAAGCAAGCGTATATCAACATGCTTTAATATAATATACAGTACCTGGTTATTACACAAAGAGAGAAATTTAATAATACTATAATCTAGTTAATAGAGTTGTCCATACTGTTTATATTTAACATGCTTTACACAAAAAGAAATATTTAATAATACTATAATCTAGTCTATACCAGGAAAATATACTCAAACTTTTGCTTTTGTCGGAGTGCCATTACTCAGTTTTCGTCAGGTCTCGTCGCGTTTGCTGACCCTCGATAGGGCGTCTATGACTGCTGAGTCACGGCAGCGGATTGCCATTTTAAGGTTATAGTCCAGGATTTTCCTTTCGCCTGCCCCTACCGCTTTCTTTATGAAGTTGCAAATCGCGTCCTCGCTGTCGTCCGTGTAATACACACAACTGATCGTGTGTCGTGACACGGCTACTACTGCGTGTGGGACGCTATCGTGGATTTGCAACTTCTTTGCAGATGTTCGCACAATCACCACCGTTCCGTAGGTTAGGCCCTGTGACTCGTGAATGGTAAGGGTGCGCGACCCAGTGCCCTTTCCGTATCCCTGGCTGATGAGGGATTCCTTCTCTACCTGGGTATGAACCAGGTAAAGGGTGTCCGGAAGGGTTTTGGGTATTTGCGCGCCTGTGTACCTTTCGCGTCTCAGGGATTGGACTCGAGGTCTCGACGAGTATATGCCACTGTAGACTTCGTTAAGGGCATAGGCTACGTCCATGGGGTTCCTGTGCGTGCATAGCAGTTCTTGTGTGATGGTAGCTACAAGAACTGGGCGGTTGTGTTGCAGGTCAAAAAGATTATCTCTGTCTATATAGGGAAGTTGGTTAATGTCGCCGATCAACAAGAGCTCTTTCGCACCGGTGATACGAGTTGCCATCACAATGGCCCCAAAGTGGTTCATTAGTGCTTCATCGACCATGAGTCGACTGCACCTCTTTTTCTCCGGTTCTTTCAACCCGTTAACCAGAATTGAGGCCATTGTGCGTACCTTTCTTTTTGCGTCAGCTCCAATGCGTTGAGCCAGTCTCTCCCGTAGATCTTTAGCCGCCTCAGTTGTGGTGGTAATAACAACGTCATGCTCTTGGTCAAAGCGGCTTACGACCCAAGTTGTCTTTCCACATCCGGGTACTCCGTTCACCCACTCTATTTTCGGCATTTCCCAAGAATTGTAGGGATCACTGCCTGCAGTTATGGTTTCTGCCATACTGATGATCTTGTCATCAAGCATCACTTTGGTGCTTTTGGCAGTGATCACTATGGGGTCACCAGGAGGGGTCTTGAACGTTATCTTTCCCGTTTGCTCAGAAGCGTCTTCGTCCAGGCCAACAAAACCCGCGGTCGCGTTGTATGCCGCCATATGCTGACTCATCTCGATTCCTTTAAGGACTTCAGAGATGGCGTTGTTGTATATGGTGGCATCTGCTTCCTCGAGTTGGTCGTTTAACAGTCTTTCATTTCCAAGCCAGTAGGATTGCAGGATGTTTTTGCAAGTCATTTCGCAGACTTTCCTACCGGCTTTCGTGACTGCTAAAAACTCGAAGAATGCCTATTCTTTCCTCACTGCTGTCCATGAACAGCGCCACACCTCTTATCCTTATTCCCTTTGACCCTTTCTCCCCGCTTCCCAAGAATTGCTTGGCAGTGATGCGGTGGAGAGTGGCTGGTAACTCTGCCTGTGTGACCTTTGTTGAAGACTGGGTCACATTGGTGGTGGTGGGATTGGAGGATATCGGTGCTGTGGCGCTGTTTCTTTGTGCTGCAGTGCGGAAGACTGTTTCGGCATATTTGAGGAAACGCTGTCGTTTCTCGGTATCAGCTAGTATGTTCTGCAACTGACTTTTTGTAAGATTGACCTCTAGTTCGGTTTCCAGATCCGTTCGAGCTGCCAGAAAACGGGGGCATTCTAGGATCACGTGCCAAACGGACTCACTGACTTCAGGGTCGCATTCACATCCGGGACTGTCTTTCAACTTAAACCGGTGTAAATATTCCGCTATTCCTCCGTGTCCTGTGAAGACTTGTACCTGGACGGGTGTCGGTCTTGTCGTTCTAAGTATGCGGTATGCTTTGTCGACATACGGAAAGAACGTGTGAGTAACCGAACCTGTGGCGGAGGTGTCGTATCTGTCCTGCCATTGGCTTACAGATTCCTCTCGGATCTTCCTCTTCACATAGGACAGGGGGATTTTGTCGTAGTCCGGGGCCGCTTCCAGTTTTAAGGCCGCTTTCTTGGCTAGTTCGTCGGCTCGTTCGTTTCCGGCAGTTCCTACGTGGGCTCTCAGCCAAAACAATCGGACCTCACGTCCCTCCGCTCTGATTCCTTTCAGGCTCTCATGGATGGCTTTCGTCAGTGGGTGAGTTGCTTTTGGGTTTTTCAGCAGGTCAAGTGAGGATCTGGAGTCACTCATTATGTTGACCACTGGTTCTCCGCTGGACTTCACCAACTGAACTGCCCTGAAGAGAGCGTACATTTCCGATTGGAACACAGTGCAGGCGGGATGGAGGCCAAAAAGGGCGTGTTTGGTTTCCTTGCCATTTTCCCACCAAGTCAGTGCGGCTCCCACTTTTCCCTCAATTTTACTTCCGTCTGTGTAAACTTGAGGACCTGTGATTTGCAGGGCTGACATGGTTTCTGGGTCGGTACTTTCCAGGAGCTCGTAGTCTGATGTTATGACTTTTGAGGGGTGGGGAAGTTCCCAGTGATTCACCCTGTGCTCCATTTCTTTTCCCGGTGGCAAGTAGTCCCGAGAGAGTCCTTTTTTTGTTTTGTAGAGGTTAGCAGCCTCTAGGATTCTCACGTCGAGCGGGAGGAGACCCGCTAGGACAAGTGCTGATGTGAGTGAGACCGTGCGGTATGCCTTACAGATCTTCTGCGCAAATCCCCTTTGCAGCCTGTTGAGTTGATCTTTGATCATCTGCAACTCTGCGGAGGGGTACCATGCGCTTGCGGCATACATCACGATGGGCTCAACAACTGCTTAGGTTAGGTTAGGTTAGGTTAGGTTAGGTTAGGTTAGGTTAGGTTAGGTTAGGTTGGGACGCTAGGTCGGATAACCTCCTCGTGAGCCCGGTTTTGCGGTTCCCTTATGGATACGTCCGGGGGGAAGAGCAGGCTGGGCCGGTGCGTCCTGGGCATCGGTTGAGAATTATTTTCCTGGCCGATGGCGAATGATCCGACAGGGAAGGCAGCTCTCCACGTGTCCCTCTGAAGAAGAGGGCACAGTGGATGAGACCCGGGGGGAACCCCCTTTGTCCTGGAAGCCTGGACGCTCGGCGAAGGGACGTATGGCTGAGGGGAAAATCAGCCCGAGTGAGAGTGTCAACGGGCGTCCCCGCCCGTAAGGGGTTTTGCAATGATGGCAGATAGTAAAAATGAACTACCCCAGGGGGGTACCTTTTCAGGAGAATCCCCCGGTTTTTCGGCCAAGGCCACCTCGGTGGCTGTAACCGAAAAATCCTGCCCCACGTATTCTGGGGGGGGCAACTCTTTGCCTGATATGCACTTTTCAAATCTTAATTACGACCTGGCTCTGAACAAGGATAACGATGATTGCTTGCGGAAGGATACGACGATATTGGATGGGGAGGACTCCATTTTATTCCGGCAGCCCCTGCCCCGAGGAAGAAGATCCACCCGGTCGTCAATCGGGGATGAATCGGACGTATCATTTGCGTCGGTGTTGTCGTCAACATCGACAACGTCCAAGAGGTCCCAGAGGTCCCAGAGTAGGAAACGTCCCGCGACCGTGGGGCTCCCAAATGCACCGACGCCAAAGAAGGTTGGGGAGGTGTCCAGTCTGGAGGACTTGGACTTGGATTTTGATCCGTACCCTGACAAACCCCAGACCAAAGGGAAGGCATCTCTGCCTAGGCCAGAGGAGCTCGCCGAAGAGATGCGAGAGCAGCCCACAGCGGATGTTGTTGCCCGAGCACTCGAGCACTTGCAGACTGTGGAAAGGGTTGCGGACAGATCAAAACATCTGAAGGGTGACTTTGTCCGCGCCTTACGTATGTCGGCTCGAGTGGTTCGGGCAGCGACTGCTGAGGTGGCACAGAGGGCGGCTTCCGACCGCCTGCAGAGGGAAAACGAGGCATTAAGATCTCATCTCGATGTCCTCAATAAAAAGGTGGAGGCTCTTTCCACTGAGTTGGCGGAGCTGCGTCGAAGTGGTATGCAGGACAACCACCAGCTAGCACCTGCAAGAACGGTTTCTTTTGATTCGGACCAGCTCTTAGAGCAGATGAAAATAATGGTAGACGGCAAGTTGGCTCACTTCAAGGATCAGATTTTCCCAGAGGGTATTGTCAGACCCCCTTTGGGACAGAAATCGTCGGTACCGAACACAAAGCCACTTGATGAAAAAGCACAAAAAGTGGCCAAAACTAAGGTTAGGAAGGGTCCTCCTTCTGGCCATCCACCATCTTTGGTGGCATCAATGCCTTCAGGTCAGGCACTAACTCCTCAGGAACCGGGGCAGCAGCCGGCCGAGGCTTGGTCCAAAGTGGTCGGGAGAAAGGCAAAAGCAAAATCCAGGAGGAAGGCCAAGGCTCAGGCAAACGTGCAGGCGAAAGCACTAACCAAAGCCCAGGCCAATAAATCAGTGGCACCACCAGCTTTGACGCAAAAGGCGAAAGGGAGAGCTAAGCCTCCAAAACTGCCTCGCCATGCGGCAGTAACGGTAACTATACCGGAGGGGGCCGACGTTAGCTACGCACAGGTAATGAAGACTGCCAAGGAACGGCTCAACCTGGCAGACCTTGGCATTCCTGGCCTCCAGCAGAGGCGCGCCCTGAACGGCGGGCTACTGTTGGAGGTGCCTGGAGCTGACAGTGCTGCAAAGGCAGATATCCTGGCCGAGGAGATGCAAAAGGCCCTCAGCGACATGGCGGTCCACATAAGACGTCCAGCAAAGCAGGGCGAAGTCAGAGTGATGGATCTCGATGACTCCGTCACTCCGGCAGAGATCGCAGAGGCTGTAGCTAAGGCAGGTGGATGTCCCATATCCGACATCAAAGTGGGAGATATCCGTCGTGGGGGTCTTTCAGCTTTGGGGACTGTCTGGGTTCGGTGCCCACTCTCCGCCGTACGAAAACTTACTGCGGAAAAACGGGTGAGGGTTGGCTGGATATCCGCAAGGGTAGAAATGCTGGAGGCGCGCCCTTTGCAGTGTTACCGCTGTTTGGAGCTGGGACATTCCCGGTTTCAATGCACCAGCAATGTGGATCGGAGCTCCCACTGTTATAGGTGCGGTCAGCCGGGACATGTAGTCAAGAACTGCAATTCACCAGCACCCAAGTGCTCACTGTGCTCGGATGCAGGCTTGCCTTCTGAACACAAAATCGGGAGCAGGGTATGCTCGTCTTCCAAGAAGACGGCTAAGAATAAAATGCCTGCTGGTAAAAAGCAGGCAAACAGCGCAGAAAAATCTATGGGTGCCGCGGCAGCGAGGGCTGCGGCACCCCAAGTGGGCAATAGCTCAGGAACGGTCTCAATGGAAACATAACATTCAATCTCCGGCAGAAATTTTTACAGAGCAATCTTAACCACTGCCGCCGGGCGCAAGACTTGTTTTTGCAAACTCTGGTGGAGTGGTCTATTGCTCTGGCAGTTGTAGCGGAACCATATAGTATCCCGAATCATCCTCGCTGGTTCGGTGATGACGTGAACTCCGTTGCCATATATTGGGGAGGAGGCCGAGGTGATCCTCCGTGTTCCAAACTTTTGGCTAAGGATGGAATTGTGGTGGTTGAGTGGGGCTCTATCGTGGTGGTAGGCTGCTATGTCTCTCCCAACTGTAGCCTCAGAGAATATGAGTCCTTCCTGGACCGTGTAGAGGGCTGTGTCCGCCGATACTTACCGCGCATACTGCTCGTCTTGGGCGACTTCAACGCCCATTCCACGAGCTGGGGCAATAGCCACGATACTGCCAAGGGAGAGGCCGTATTGGAGTGGGCAGCTGGACTAAATCTCTGTCTTTTAAACCAGGGCTCAGTCAGCACCTGCGTTCGGTGGCAGGGGGAGTCCATCGTGGATCTCTCATGGGCAACACCCGAGGCAGTCCGACTGGTGTCTGACTGGCGAGTGGCGGAAGAGGTAGTGACCCTGTCAGACCACCGTCACATTATTTTTGATGTGGCGGTGACTCCAATGGTTGTCGCACGCCGCTCAGACTGCGTGAGCTGGGCGCTCAAGCGTCTCGATCGAGACAAATTGATCGCCGCGGCTCACGTGGCTGACTGGAGGCCGAACCAGGACGGTTGGTCCTCACCAGAAACAGGGGCAATCTGGTTCCAGGATACTATGACCGGGATCTGCGACTGTGCGATGCCCAGAGTCAGAACGCCCTCAAGGAGGCCCGTTTTTTGGTGGTCGGAGCTGATCTCGCAGCTGCGGGCAACTTGCCTAGTAGCACGACGCCGGTTCACGAGAACCAGAAGAAGACGACGAGCTACACCAGAGGAGCGGACAGCGGCTTACAGAGCGTACCGTGAGGCAACTGTGAATTTGCAAAAGGCAATCGCAGATGCTAAATCCCGGTCATGGTTTGAACTGCTGCAAGACCTCAACAGGGATCCCTGGGGTCGACCATACAAGATGGTGATGGGAAAATTGCGTCCTTGGACTCCTCCACTGACGGAGACCCTGGATCCCAGTTTTACAAGGCAAGTGGTCGACACGCTCTTTCCGCGAGTTGCCGATGGCAATACCCCGGTTAATGCTCAGCCGCGGCCGGAGATGTGGTCGGACGAGTTCGAGGTGACTGAAGCCGAAATGAAAATAGCCGTTAGGCGTCTTGCCGCTAGAAACACGGCACCAGGACCTGATGGAATTCCAGGCCGAGCATGGGTCATAGCGCTCGAAGTGCTGGGGCAAAGGCTTGCAGGCCTCTTCACCAGCTGCCTTCGTTCTGGTTGCTTTCCTGCGAGTTGGAAAGAGGCCAAATTGGTCCTTTTACGGAAAGAAGGTCGACCAGCAGACTCGCCATCTGCGTATCGGCCCATCTGCCTGTTGGATGAGGTTGGTAAGCTCTTTGAGCGAATTATCTCCCTCAGAATCAGCAGGCATCTAGCTAGCGAGGGTCCGAATCTGTCCGATAGTCAATTTGGCTTTCGGCAGGGCAGATCGACAGTGGATGCGATTCTTCGCGTCCGCGCGCTGTCGGAGCAGGTCGTGTCCCGGGGTGGAGTTATTTAAGTTTAGATATCGTTAACGCCTTCAACTCTCTGCCCTGGAAGGCAATACGAAACGCAATGGCTTACCACCAAATGCCTTTTTACCTGCAGGCCGTGATTGGAGCATACCTGTCCGACAGAAGTATCCGCTACGCTGGTCGGCATGGTGCTGCCATGCAGAGGGAAGTGGTTTGCGGGGTTCCGCAGGGGTCTGTGCTAGGCCCTCTCCTGTGGAATCTTGCATACGACGCTGTTCTTCGGGAAGAACTCCCCAACGGCATAAGTGTTGTCTGCTACGCAGATGACACCTTAATCTTGGCTGAAGGGGAAGACTTCGAGAGGACCACCAGACTCGCGGAAGTGGGTGTGGCAGTGATAGCCAGGAAAATTCGCAGCCTCGGACTTGCGATAGCGCCTCACAAGACTGAGGCGCTGTGGTTGCACGGCCTGCCACGAGGTCAGGAGCCTCCAGTGACCTCGGTGCGCGTGGGGGATACGGAAGTCCAGGTAGGTCACTTCATGAAATACCTGGGCCTTATTCTGGACGGCCGCTGGACCTTCGAAGAACATTTCGATCGGCTGGTACCCCGGATCGAAAAGGTAGCAGGTGCGATGCACAGACTGCTACCCAATCTCGGGGGACCGGAGGAAGGAGTGCGGCGTCTCTATGCGGGAGTCTTGAGGTCCATCGCGCTCTACGGTGCCCCAGCGTGGGCAAATAGACTAGCGGTCGCCCGGCGCTGCAAAGCGAAAATTCTCGCAGTGCAGCGTCGGATGGCCATAAGGGTGGCCCGCGGATACCGCACAATCTCCCATGAGGCAGCTTTCCTGTTGGCTCGATTTCCACCTCTGGACATCCTGGCGGAAATGGACGCACTAGTGTACCGCGTTTTGCGTGAAGGAGACGGGAGCACCCCAGGAGTGGAAACTGAGGTGCTTCGGCTGAGGGCCCACAGGCAGGCAATCCGTAGATGGCGCGAGCGTCTGCAGGAGCCTAGATGTGCACGGCAGCGGGTGGTCGCTGCAATATTGCCACATTTCACGCGGTGGCTGGAGGGACGAAAACGCGTTACCTATAGGCTGACGCAGGTGCTCACCGGTCATGGCTGCTTCGGTGAGTACCTGCATAGAATTGGCAAGGAAGAAACGGCCCAGTGTCACCACTGTGTTGCCAACTTGGATTCTGCGCAGCACACGCTCGAAGATTGCCCAGCGTGGCAGTCCGAGCGGCAGATCCTAGTACAGGAGATTGGGCGGGATCTCTCTCCAACAGCCGTGATCGCGGCAATGTTGGACAGAGACTCCGCCTGGGACGCAGTTGTCACCTTCTGTGAGGTCGTCATGGCCCAGAAGGAGGCAGCAGAGCGAGAACGAGAGCGTTCTGATCCCGCTCGAAGAAGGCGGCGTCCACGTTAGTGGCCACCCAGCCCTGTCGTCTCGGGCTTTAGAATAGAGCGACGGTATCCCCTGCCTGTCGTAAGAGGCGACTAAAAGGGGGCCCTGGGGTCGTAGACAATTGAAGCGGGGGCTGAGATTGTCCGGAGTATGATACGATCCTGGGAAGGCGGTAGCGTGTTGTGGTCACATGCTGCCGTGCTGAGCCCAGCATGGGGCGGCAAGGCACTGAGCCCAGGGGTGGGCCCGTAAGGGCGAAGCGCGAGAGCGGCACTGGTGCGTTCCAATGGAGATCCCAGAGTCGCTCGACAAGCGCTTTTTTTTTTTTTTTTTTTTAAATGTATGTTACTGTTTGTCCTCTGACATGGGTCAGAGTCATTTTCCAGCTGAACACGGATTTCGGTCTTTTCTTTTATTGTGTTTGGTCCATAATATGTCAAAGGGTGGCAGAACTCCGGATTTTCATACGGGAGTCCTACCAGACTAATTCTATGTAGACGAAATTTATAGACAGGTGAGGGGAGAGATAAAAAATTTAACACATTAGTTCTGTTTTTGCTTACATGCTACTTATCTAGATATTTTCATTGCTTATTTTACTTGGTACATATTTCTTAAATCTATCTTCTATCCTATGCTTATTTTAATATAAAAACATTTATACAAAAAGCATAGTATTAAGTATTCTTATTACGCTTATTTACTATTTCACAAATTTTCCTACAATATTGTACAAAGTGATTTTGGCAATTTTTATCAGCTATTAATTTACTTATGCTACTAATAGTTACTTGTTCGCCTATTCTCTGTTCTAGGTCAAAGCGCTCTCTAGAGAAGATGGGGCATTCCGTTAATAGGTGTTGGACTGTTTCTTTTTGATCGCGGTCGCAAATGCACGATGGATCCCCCTTGCATTTAAATCTAGCTAAGTACTCTGAGAATCCACCATGCCCTGTCATCACCTGAGTCAAAGTACCGGTTGGTTGAAGCCTCTTAACTATATTGTACGCCGCAACAGCGTCCGGGAGGAACAACTTGGTGACTGAAGCAGTCTCCCCAGACGTGTATCTGGTGCTCCAGGCCAAGAGCGATCCCTGTCTGATCTGTCTTTTAACAAATGAGACAGGGCATCGATCGTAGCTCGGCTTTGTTTTTAGTTTCAAGGCCGCCTCCTTAGCAAGCTCATCGGCGCGTTCATTACCCGGTAATCCAGCGTGTGCCCTGACCCAAAACAGAGACACTTCTTTGCTTTGTTTCAGGGCCCCAACCAGGTTTTTCCGGGATGTCACAGCTAATTCATGTAATGTGTTTTGGTTAGTGATTGTCTCCAACGCTGCCCTTGAGTCACTGTAGATACCATAACTACTCTCCTTTCGTTCGAGTATCACCTCGGTAGCCCTACATATAGCCAGGAGCTCGGCCTGGTATACTGTACAGTACGACGGCAAACCAAGTTTGAGGGCCTTCGTCTCAGCAGCATCATCCCACAGAGATAATGCTGCTCCGACTCTGCCCTCAATCTTGCTGCCGTCGGTAAATATACGCACAGCCTGATTATTCAGGTTATCCAATTGAGATTGGTCATCTATTTTCTCGTATTTATAAGTTACGAGCTTCGCTGGATGCGGAGATTCTGCAAATGCAATCGGGCGTTCCATTTCCCTATCTCCCAGCTCCAACTGAGAATATCCTCTCCTAGCCCTATACAGTGCGGCTGCCTCTTGAATTCTAAGGTCAAGAGGAAGCATTCCGGTCAAGACTAATGCTGAGTTGAGGGAAACGGTCCGGTAGGATTTGCAGAGTTTCTGAACGAAGCCCCTTTGTACAGCATTAAGCATTTTTTGAATGCCAATTTTGTTAGTGGAATCCGCCCATGCGCTGGCGGCGTACATAATTATGGGTTCAACAGTTGCCGTATATATGATGCGGATCACTTCTGCGTGAAGGCCCCAGCTTGCTTTTGCGGCTCGCGATAGCTGTTTGTACACGTTAAGCGCCTTTTTGCAAACGTTGGCGGTGTGTGGCCCAAACGTGAGTCTTTCATCGATGGTGAGACCCAGTATTTTTATCTCTCGTGAGATAGCTATGTCTACCCCTCCCATGACGATGCGTGGTGTGTCATATTTCAGTTTTTTGGTAAAAACCATTGCGCAGGTTTTATGTGGCGCTAATTTTAGTTTATTATTGACACCCCACGCCCCGACATAGGCGAGGACGGTACTGGCTTTGTTCTCGATTTCAAGCGCTGTGTCACCCTCGAAGACCAGGACCACATCGTCCGCAAATGCTTGGCAGTGGTTGCCACGATCCGCAAGCCCCTTTAGTAGTGGGTCTAATAAAAGGTTCCAGAGGATTGGGCCTCCAATCGAGCCTTGGACACATCCTTTATTTGTGTTTCTCCTATGTTCTTCACCGGCATATCTTACTGCGACTTTTCTGTCTTGCAGATAACTGTCCATGAACCTACGCAGGTTTACCGGACAGCCTTCCTCAGCCAGTCGAACCTTAATGGCTGGCCACCAGGCACTGTCGAAGGCCCCCTCTATGTCCAATGATACTAATGTCATTATCTTTTTCCTTTTCAGGCCGTCTTTGATGTGCTGTATCAGGTCATAGAGGGAGTCTTCCGTGCTTCTCTGGGGCATAAAGCCGTATTGGCGAGTGCTCATCCGGGGAACCAGGTGCCACTTTAGTCTGGCAACAAGCATTTTCTCCAGCACCTTCCCCAACACAGGCAGTAAGCCAATGGGCCTATATGATTTCGGGTTGGTATAGTCGTCCTTTCCCGGCTTCCTTAGGATGACCACTGTAGCCTCTTTCCATATCATCGGGAAGTATGCCAGTTGTAGGCATTTGTTGGTCAGAGCAAGGAACAGTTCTGGGTCCTGGAGAATCGCGTGCAAGCAGATGTCCGCGGTAAATCCTTCCGACCCTGGAGCCTTTTTAGGGTTAAAACTCTCCACCGCCGATTTTAATTCTTGTAGCGTAAATGGTGGGTCATGTTCCTCACCATGCGCCCACTCATTTATGCTTCCAGCTTTTAATCTCGTCTGGCGATGGTCAGAGTTGTCGTGCTCCTCAAGGTCCTCCGGGTAAAAGGTTTCCGCCAGCAGAATGACAGATTCACGTGTATCGAGGTGGACACCATTTCTCATAAGAGGTAGATCCTCTTGCCGTTTTGAAGTTCTTCCGATCACCCTGTAGATGCCCTCCCATACTCCTTCTTTGTCTTGTTTTTCGCAGAAGCTCTTCCAGCTTGTGGTTTGGGCTTTCCTGGCCTGATTTTCATAATCCTCCATCGCCTTTAGGTATTCGGCGACAACCTTGGCTCTCCGGACCGGCGCTGCGCAACGGATTCTTCTCTTCTTGGTGGTGACCGCGCGTTTCATGGTCTCAAGATCTTCAGACCACCAGGGAAGGGTAAGTGTTGAGTTGTGTTTCTTATAGGGAATAGTTTCTTTGCAGGTTTTGGTGATATTGTCAGTGTCTTTTTGAATGATCGATTCTAAGTCTGTTTTATTGTTTATTTTTAGGATTTCAGTGGTATTAATATTTGTTTCCGACCTAAATTGGGCCAGTTTATCATTAAACTGGCTCCAATTTGCCTTCTTTGTATTGTAGATCCTAGTGGTTCTACTTATGGTTACACCTTTGCTTTTAGTTAATTTAATTTTGAAAAGTATACCCCTGTGGTCTGAACTTGTGAAACCGCACTCAACCGTCCAATCATCCACCAAGCCGAGAAGATCCATCGAGCAGGCCGTCACGTCCACGTGGCTCTTATATTCTTTGCCACCCCTTATTACGTAGAAGGTAGGCTCATCTCCCGCATTAAGTATCTGGAGGTCCAGCTCTTCCAGGGTGCCGGCCATCTCCTCCCCTCTGTGGTCGATGATATTGCTCCCCCACCAGGTGCTTTTTGCGTTGGCGTCCCCTCCAACGATAAGTTTGATAGGGCCTAGATCCTCGCGGATTTTCTTAAGATGCTCCAGGTAAGGGTCCATTGGCTTATCGGGTTCCAAGTAGAAGGATACCACGGCAATTTCCCAGGCGCTAGTTTGGATCTTCACCACTGTGATGTTATTAGTGGTGAGTTTCGGGCACTGAATTACGCGAAAATCGGCATTAAAGACTACTATTGCTGACTTAACTATCCCGTCTCCATGACTAGCGTTTTGGTACACTCTGACCCCTGCGTAGTCCTTCATTCTTTTTATCGAGCCAACATAGGGTTCCTGGAGTAGAGCTACTGCGACCTTGCGTTTGGTTGCCTCTATCATTAACTCGTTTGTTGCGAGCTCCTTCCGTTGGAGGTTTGCCTGTGCAAACGCGTAGAAGGTATTAATGTCGGAATTGCAGCTGTTGCCTGGTACCACTTTAGCAATACGCTATTTTCGATCTAGCCAGAGACTCCCACTTTCTGCGTACTGGGCATTCAGTGCTAAATGCATTATGCTCTACGGAGTCCAATTTCGCGTTAAGGCAGTTGCAGCACGTTGGGGTAGCACCAGTCATCAGACTGTCACACTGCGACTTCAAATGGGGTCCCCCACAATGGCTACATTTTGTGACAGTCTCGGTACAGTGGCGCCTTCCATGTCCATAGCCGAGGCACATGGAACACTGAACCAGCGGTGACTGATCCGCAACTCTCACTCTCTGTATGTCGATATACGCGAAGCCTTTCTCCGTTAGGCGGTTCCATATTTGTGGGGACACCTTTAGTACAATGCAGCAGGTGTGGGGGTTCCTGGTCTTTCTTCTGTAACGAATTTCCATCCTGGCCTCCTCACTGTCAAGGTCGCGGAAAATATCATTGTTTTGTTTTTTCAATGCTCTGAGGACGTCTTCGTCACTGTTGTAATGTAGGACGTCCTTCAAAACCAGTAGCGGGTCGTGATTTCTTACTTCCTCAACAGTGAGGTGGTCTCCCGTTTCTTTCTCTATCCTTTCCTTTATCTTGCGTCTGTCCTCTTCGCTTCTACATCCAACGATTATCTTTCTATTTTTTGCCTTCCGGACTCTGTCTACTGATAGACCTTCATCGCTAGCTCTAACTGCTTTCCTCACCCTGTCTATAATCTCCTCTCCTGTTTCTGTCTCATCCTTAGCGGTGACGATCATTGAGTGCAGGGCCGATTGCTTCTTAGTTGGACCTGCCACTATGCTGGCGTAGGAAGCCTTGGTGATATGCTCCTCGTGTCTGTCTAAAGTTTCTTTTAGGATGGCCATCTTATCATTGTTCTCCTTAATAAGAAGACTGTGTTGCTCGAGGAGCTTCCCCAAGTCTTGGTCGTTAGGGAAATGTTTGGTCACATCTTTGCTACCCTCGGCCGCACTACTCTCCCCAGTCGCATGATCGCTGCTGGGCCTTTTCGCTGAGGCCATTTCCTTTATAATCAGGTACAGTTTGTCAAGAGCCTGTATCACTTCCTTTTTAATGACAGTGCTTATAGATCTGCCGGAGACCGAGTTCAGGTGGAATTTGGCTTTTTCGACGCAGTCTTTTGCCTCCTGCTCTCTGTCAGCGTTTTTTTGTTTCTCATGGGCAGGACACCTAGGTGTGCTAAATGCTGCTGGTACACCTTTAGAGGTGGTGCTTTTAGCACTGCTTGGTTTCTCTGGGCTATTTTTCTGGGTCTTTTGGGAGAAAGTCAGTTTCAGCATTGGCTTGCCCAAGTCTGAATTAGTAGTTTGCTCTGTCTCCTGAATTACTGAATGTACGTTCTCAGCGTTTCGGGCTTCCAGCTCTTCAACGCTCTGTCTTACATTAAATGTCTGAGACAGGTGTTCATTCCCAGAGGGTTCGTCCGATATATTTGGTGAGCTGGACTTCTTATTTGGCGGTGGTGACCTGATGCCGAACATCTTGGGGATCGTTGGTGTTTGTCGTAATTTAAATTTGGCTCAATAAAACCAGTCCAACACGGAAATAATATTAAAACGTCAATATAAATCTAATTAATTGTATATAGTAAATAAATATAAGTTTATAAATATAACCCGTCAATTGTTGATGCTTACTCAAAGAATAGGCGAACACCAACTCAATAGAGCTGGTTTCAGTTTTGCAGTTTCCTAAGAAATTGTCAAAAATTTAGGGTTCATAGAGCGTTTAATTGCACAATAGGATTTTTTCCCAAAAAAAAAAAAAAAAAAATATTCTTCGAAGATTTTGACTCTGCACACAAAATTAAAAGGCAGAGCAGGGTCCTAAAAGTGATAACTAAATATTATTATCTAAATCGGACTCTGTCCCCAATAAGGTACACACAGTATAACTTAAGATAGGTCCAAATAAAAATACTAAAACAATATTAACGACTCTACGAGCCAGTCCAAGCCAAAGATGTAGAGCAATATTATTTACGTGGTAAAAACGTCAAATTATCCAATAAGATTTTTCCCAGAAATTTTCTCTTGAAAATGTCGACTCTACATAAAAAATCAAAAACGGCTCTACGTAGAGTCGATTTGGTATGCCAAGTTGATAGCCCTCGCCGTGCCCTCCACAATGATACCAAACTCGGGTACTCTAGCCCTACTGGTCTGGGAGTAAACCGGGTTTAAATAATTCCAAGATGGCGGCTGAAAAATGGTTGAAGTGGAATATCTCCCGAACCACTGGGCCGAATATACCCGTGTCCGGGTTTCCCGCAAAGAGCTCGACGAGACCTATCCGCTAGGTTAGGTTTCAGGCCTGAAAAAATCAGGGTCCTGAAAACTGAAAATTTCAGTTTCTTCCGAAAGAACAGGCAGAGGCAAGGTCAGGGAAGCAAATCCCAGTCCTCTACGACCCCCCGTTGCGGAGATACAGACGTTCAAACTTCAGTTTGACAGTTCGAGAACTGTCAAAAGTGAATTTCGAACGCCTATAACTCGGCCTCTACTGGTCGCAGAATAATGAGACTGGCGTCCCCGAACTCGTCCCAACCCAATCCTTCGGCTGAAAGTGCTTTCAGGGGCCTGAAATATTTTGTCTCCAAAGCGCACATAAAGTGGTGATACCTGTAGAGGGCGTGCCTCTTAACCCCCAACCGAAAACCGCAACTCTCTACGATTCTCGGCTGAGAAGATATGACGCTCTGAAAACAAGTTTGACAGTTGCCCAGTGATGATGTTTGACGGACGATAACTCCGGTTCTACTCGTCCTAGAAGGACGGGGTTTTCTTTGGGCAACTGTGCAACACCTATTCCACCCCCCGAAAGCAGTCTCAGTCCAAAAAATTTTTATGCGCTGAAAGCGCCTGAAACTGAAATTTTCCAAAAACTGTCTATGGGCTCTTATAAATACTGAAAACCACAATTCTGTGCGACTTCTGGTTGTCGTGTTTTGGCGATTTAAACTTTTCACCCAAAAAACCAAAATGGCGGAAAAAAGCCAAAATCGCCAAATTAAAGGTTTCTAACCCCGAGTTTGGGTTTAAACAATGTGCCTAAGGCATATAAAGACAACCCCGGCGTCAGAAATGATGTAAATATATTAAATATTTAATTATAACAAAAAATCACTAAAAATTTAATAACTAAGGAACCAGAAGGGTTAAAAATATAGAAAAAATATGATAATTTAAAGAAAAATGAGCACTTTGTACTACTTATATTAAAAATTAAAATTTAATTATTTTTGAGCATTTAAATTTGGTTTTCAGTATTTTTCACGAATTTTAATTTACAACTAAAACTAGTAGCGCTAAAAATCTTAAAAATTCAATAATTACTCCTTACTTAAGCGCGCAAAAGATAGCAATTGAATTTCTTAAATTTTTTTATCACAAAAGTAGTAATAAGGGTCTATATTTCAGAAATTCAATTGCTATTTAAAAATTTTGTGTAATACATAAAATTATAAAACTTGCGTTTTCTTCCCTTGGATGGAGAGGAGATTGTTGGTGCTAAATTTCAAAGTCCTGATGCAACTGGAACGGATTTTCAGACCATGTGCTTTTTCAGATTTCTTGAAATATCTTGAAAACGCCTGAAGATATTGTTCTCGAAGTAATGCCAAAAAGTGTAGGACCTTAGTGCCCCCCAGGTGGCATAAGAAAATAGGGGGGTTAAAGTCTAAGTTGCGCAGCGCACGCCTCCAAAGGTATATTCCTTGCAATATAACCTCAAAAACTCCGGTTTTCTGGGAAAAAGACCTTGACCCGATGATTTCCGGCTAGTTCTGTGCCATCCAAAAGGTCGGTGTCACTTTTACGCACACGACAACACTTAAATCACTGTGATCGGATCACTTTAACCCACTTTTTAGAATTTTTAACTGCGGAGCACGTGTAAAAATGATGCGTTCGGGGCGGCAAACAGAGCGCAACTGGTTAGGTTAGGTTAGGTTAGGTTAGGTTAGGTTAGGTTAGGTTAGGTTAGGTTAGGTTAGGTTAGGTTAGGTTAGGTTAGGTTAGGTTAGGTTAGGTTAGGTTAGGTTAGGTTAGGTTAGGTTAGGTTAGGTTAGGTTAGGTTAGGTTAGGTTAGGTTAGGTTAGGTTAGGTTAGGTTAGGTTAGGTTAGGTTAGGTTAGGTTAGGTTAGGTTAGGTTAGGTTAGGTTAGGTTAGGTTAGGTTAGGTTAGGTTAGGTTAGGTTAGGTTAGGTTAGGTTAGGTTAGGTTAGGTTAGGTTAGGTTAGGTTAGGTTAGGTTAGGTTAGGTTAGGTTAGGTTAGGTTAGGTTAGGTTAGGTTAGGTTAGGTTAGGTTAGGTTAGGTTAGGTTAGGTTAGGTTAGGTTAGGTTAGGTTAGGTTAGGTTAGGTTAGGTTAGGTTAGGTTAGGTTAGGTTAGGTTAGGTTAGGTTAGGTTAGGTTAGGTTAGGTTAGGTTAGGTTAGGTTAGGTTAGGTTAGGTTAGGTTAGGTTAGGTTAGGTTAGGTTAGGTTAGGTTAGGTTAGGTTAGGTTAGGTTAGGTTAGGTTAGGTTAGGTTAGGTTAGGTTAGGTTAGGTTAGGTTAGGTTAGGTTAGGTTAGGTTAGGTTAGGTTAGGTTAGGTTAGGTTAGGTTAGGTTAGGTTAGGTTAGGTTAGGTTAGGTTAGGTTAGGTTAGGTTAGGTTAGGTTAGGTTAGGTTAGGTTAGGTTAGGTTAGGTTAGGTTAGGTTAGGTTAGGTTAGGTTAGGTTAGGTTAGGTTAGGTTAGGTTAGGTTAGGTTAGGTTAGGTTAGGTTAGGTTAGGTTAGGTTAGGTTAGGTTAGGTTAGGTTAGGTTAGGTTAGGTTAGGTTAGGTTAGGTTAGGTTAGGTTAGGTTAGGTTAGGTTAGGTTAGGTTAGGTTAGGTTAGGTTAGGTTAGGTTAGGTTAGGTTAGGTTAGGTTAGGTTAGGTTAGGTTAGGTTAGGTTAGGTTAGGTTAGGTTAGGTTAGGTTAGGTTAGGTTAGGTTAGGTTAGGTTAGGTTAGGTTAGGTTAGGTTAGGTTAGGTTA